>JAVTVJ010002564.1:0-15410 GCA_034509425.1 Eopsaltria australis
TGCCACTAAGGGGCTATTCAGATACAAGTTAGCCATAATTAATCCTTCCAAAAACGCAGGCAGCTAAAAATTGTTCCGCGGTCCCACAGAGAGCATGGCAAAAGAAGAGCGAGCTCCCCAGCAGGTCCTGCGTGACTGCAACCCCTGCCCCCAGAAAGCACAAAGGGAAACACGACGCCGTTGGAGAAATCCCTGTCCTCAGCACTTCAATCGTTTCAGAGCAAAATTCTGAGCAAGAACAGGAGCTCCATAGGAGGCTGCACATAATGCTCGTAAAATTCAAGCGAATTAATTTTGAGCCTTAATGTACATAAATAGGAAATACAGTGTCGCTCACAAAAGGGGATTTGGCTGCCGGCGTAGAGCTCCCGGGACATGAAGCGGCATGACAACCGGCCGCCCAGCCCAGCCAGCCAGGACCCGAGGAGAGCTACGGGCAGGGGAAATTGTCCTGCAAAAGCGTGCCGGGAAAAGGCTGCAGCCTCCAGGCCCGGCCCGCACCAGTCCCCCCCGCTCCCTCCACGGCAAGGAGCAGCCGGCTCCCTGCTGGCAGCTCCCGGCTGCAGGCAGCCGCTCTGCCGGCGGGCAGGGGGACGGCCGCCGGCAGCTCCGCTGACGGCTCTCCCGGGACGCTTTTGTGTTCTCCTACATTTCCCCGGGCCGGGGGGAGCGGGAAGGGGGGGGGGTTCGGGAGCCCGGCGGGACAGAGCGGGGCCGGGGAGGGAGCCCTCGTAGGAGCGGAGCGGCGCACGGGCTCCAGAGGAGAGCACGCCGCTGCCTGTCTGCGCCCGCCCACCCCCGGCACTGCCGACCGCCGGTCCCAGCCCGTGTCCGCCCCCCTGCAAACGCCGTGGAAGTCGCCTCGGGTCCGCGCATGCAGCCGAAGGGCGCGCCGGCGGGGGGTCTCTTTTATCGGTGGCGTCGCGTCGGCCCGCCCAAACGCGCATGCGCGGCGCGCGCATCTTGGGAAGTTCGAGCGCACGCCTCGCCTCCCCGCCATCTTAGGTGTGGCGGCCCGCGACTTCCGCCCTTCCTCGCCGCCATCTTGAGTGCTGGCAGAAGCCGCTTCCGGCCCTGCCGCAATCTTTGCTACGGGACGCCGAAGGCCCCCGGCACCGCGCCGAGGCGTCCGTCCCCGCCGTTGCCTGTCGGCGCCCGCCCGAGTCCCGCCCGCGCCCGGCGCCGCCGGCGCTACAGCCCGCGTCCGCTCAGCCGGAAAGGCCGGGGAAATCACGCCGGGTCCGCGTCGGCGCCGGGACTCCGCGCAGGCAGCCGGAGGGACGCCCCGGGGTCCTCTTTTTCCCGCCTTTTTTCGGCGCCGCCATCTTGGGAAGGTCGAGCGCACGCCTCGCCGCCCGCCATCTTAGGTGTGGCGGTCCGCGACTTCCGCCCTTCCTCGCCGCCATCTTGAGTGCTGGCAGAAGCCGCTTCCGGCCCTGCCGCCATCTTTGCTACGGGACGCCGAAGCCCCCCGGCACCGCGCCGAGGCGTCCGTCCCCGCCGTTGCCTGTCGGCGCCCGCCCGATTCCCGCCCGCGCCCGGCGCCGCCGGCGACACAGCCCGCGTCCGCTCAGCCGGACAGGCCGGGGAAATCGCTGCGGGTCCGCGTCGGCGCCGGGCCTCCGCGCAGGCAGCCGGAGGGACGCCCCGGGGTCCTCTTTTCCCGCCTTTTTTCGGCGCCGCCATCTTGGGAAGGTCGAGCGCACGCCTCGCCGCCCCGCCATCTTAGGTGTGGCGGCCCGCGACTTCCGCCCTTCCTCGCCGCCATCTTGAGTGCTGGCAGAAGCCGCTTCCGGCCCTGCCGCCATCTTTGCTACGGGACGCCGCAGGCCCCCGGCACCGCGCCGAGGCGTTCGTCCCCGCCGTTGCCTGTCGGCGCCCGCCCGATTCTTGTCCGCGCCCGGCGCCGCCGACGCCCGCCCGCCCACCCGAACCGGCCCCGCCGGGCCGCCCCCGCCGCTGCCATTCGTCTCGGTCACCGCCCCGCACGGTGGCCGCTCCTCGGAGCGCCCTGGCCCCGCTCGACTCCGCCCGCGGACCTTTGCCCTTCTCCCCCTCCTTCCCTTCCCTCCCCTCCCCTCTCCTCCCCTCCCCTCCCCTCCCCATTTTCAGAAACCGCCGCTCGCTGCCGCTCCTCGCCCTCGCCACGCTCGGCAGCCACGGCCGTCGCCGCTGTCCCGCGGCACCCAGCAGGGGACAGCGGCGGCGGGGGGCCGGGCGCTGCGCCGGGGGGCCGCAGCGCCGCTCTCTGTCCACCAGGCCGCAGCACCGCCGCCGAGCTCAGCCCCGGGACGCGCCTCGGGCCAGGCTGCCTGGGAGCCCTTGCGAGCCGACTCGCAGCAGCCGCGGCAGCATCTGCTCTCGTGCATTGCAGGCATCTTTTAAACCACACACCTTCACTAACCTAACACATCAAAACCACAAAGACAGGAAACCTTCCTCAGCGCTAATACACAATGCACGCCGATCCCATCACCACGGAGAAACCCAAAACCTATTTCTATTTCTGACATGAAAGAAACCCCCACCATTTAACCCTATTCAAAACTAAAACAAACCTACCTACAAGAAATTTTTTTAAATCCCATTAGAACAAGCCCCCAAACCCCCTACATTCTAAGCGTCAACTGTCCCCAAAACAAATATTTCAACTCCTACAAACGATGCTAAAAAAACCCAAAACTCCAACACGTCCACAATACATCAAAAACGTTACAGATAAGAACATAAATAAGCACCAAAACCTCATAAAAGTAAGTTCAAAAAAGAAACAAGCTCATTAACAACACAAAAAAATGCTAACCACAAAAGAAAAAAACAGATCACTACTCCAAGTTTAAGAGTAGCCTATCAAATCCACCATGTAGATGCCCATGTCCCCAAAAATAAAACCAATACAAAACACCAAAACAACAAAGAAATCAAATTGCCAAAATAAAAACCACCACAATTAAACTTAAATTAATGACACCAAAAAAAAAAATTTTCCTGAGTCCATAAACTCCTACCATAAACTCCATAACACCTCACACCATCCAAACACTAATGCCACCTATAAATAGACACGAAGCCAAAAAATAAAACTGACCGTGAAAAGCATCTCCCAAATTATCCACGACTACGAAACACGTAGGACAATCAAACAAACCAAACAAATAAAACCCCTATACTACAGGAAACAATTGTCCAAAGAGAAACAGAATAAAACCCTAACAAATGCATTCTCTCACATCACCTCAAACCCAAAACAAGCGTTCCATACTCACAAGAAATAAACCAGACTCGCTGGAACGAAAAACTCAAAACACAGACACACTCTGGACCTTACCGAACACGTACAAAAATCCCCCGGGGAGCCCAGCGTAAGCCCCTCCCCTCCAGCAGCTCCACGCAGGAGAAGGGAGCTGAGGACGCCCCTCCTAAAACAGCCCCTGGCAGGAGCCGCCCCCTCATCGTCCCCACAGCTCACACCGGGGCCGTGGCCGGTCCCAGCGTCAGGGCGGGGATTTGCACAAAGGACTCGCTGCTCGTTCCCTGGCCAGCTCCTCCTCTGCACCTGACCCACTGGGGCACCGGCCTTTCCTCTCTATGGATAAGGGCCCCTCTTCTCCTCCAGGTGCCCAAGGCTGAAATTGCCATTCCACCTCCAAAACTCCAAATGTCCGAGGCTCAGAATTCCCAAGGAAGCTCCCCCCCACCCCGATCATAAGCCTTCACCTGTACCCTTTCCTCGGGAATCATTACTGCTGTGCCTTTCTGCGGAACTGCTTGACACATCCACGGAGAGTGCAGGGACTCGGTCGGGTTACGACTTCTCCGGACAGGCCCAGGCCGAATCCAAACGCCCGGCATTACAGGGCAACTCGATCCACTCGATCCATGCTCCCCTCCCTTGCCACCCGAGTCTTGCACCACACGTCCCCGGAGCCGATCTGCTCCACCCTTTCTTCCCGACAGCACCTCTCCAGCACAAATCCCACTTCTCACAGACACAAAGCAAACAGAAATCTACTGCAGCTGTTGGCTTTGAAAGCGGTATTGGTAGGACCTCCAGCTACGTGGTTAAAACGCACCCATGCATTGATGGCCACAGACGGGAAAGCTGGGTTTCAGGGGAGAAAACAGCCATTTCGGTAGCGATGCCGTTTGGTTGCTGCCTTTTCTCTTTTCTATGTTCCCCGCACTCTTTGCACATATGTTTGTAGCTCTGTCGTCTATTTTATTAATAGCCGGTTTCTCCAGTGCTTTTCCACGGTCTTTCCCTGAGCAGAAAGACACAACAAATTCCAGAGCTCCAGGCCCTGGAGGGTACAAGGCCCTGTCCTATCTCGGCTCTTCCTGGGAAGCAAGGCCGAGAAAGACTCTCAGGTACATTTTCATCAACAAAGCAGAGCCAGTGCTGAGAGGGGGGCTCCAGAGAAGGGGCTGGCCCTGGGGGGGGGGGGAACTGAATCGCCACTCGTTCCCCCAGTCGGTGCTTTTTTTCAATTATGCTGATTTCCTGAAAGCTATAAACATGTCCTCACCCCTGGAGGGGGTGGGCTTTTATGGACACCTTTCCATAACTGCTCCTGAAGACCTTCCAAATAAAGATTCCCTCTTCTCTATTACCTCCTTGCTAAAATGATCTCGAGTTCCTTTCCAGGCTGGGGTGAAAAGGCAACAGTAGCACACTTAGGGAGGCCTTCTAAAAAAAGCAGCACGAACAACAACTCCCAGGATCCCTGCTGAGGAATCCCAGCCCTCCTTGGGACACCCAATGCAGGAGACCTAGGGAAAGGAGGGGGAAAAGACATGGGTTAGGAAAACAATGAGAAGCCTTTACCTTTAGCTCTCACAGAAAACGTGGAATGATTTTCGCTCCTTGCTACCCCGCTCTTTGCACAAAGGATGCTAAAACCCGAAGGAGAGAGCGATTTCACAGTTGCCTCGGGCTCATCATTTCATACCGATCCAGTTCTAAAAGCCCTACTTTGATGGGATGGAAGAACCAGGAGAAAAGAAAAGCTACAGGGAAGAAAAAAAATGCGCCCGGAGTGTGGGAGAGAGGGGAAGAGGCAGGGCTAGGGAGGGCCCGGGACACACAACAGAGTCGGGGCCCAGGGGCTTGTTGCGGCTCCAGCTGTCAGTGCTGCTTCTTTCTCCTTCTGTCCTCCCTTCCTTTTCAGCAACTCCGGTCGCTCGCCCGTCCTCCACCTAGGAACAATCTGAACATTAAGATCAATTAGAACAGACAAAGCTGTAGCTTCAATACCACTTCCAAATTAACAGCTGGCGCGGACAGCCCAAAGAGCATGGCCTACAACATTTGGGTTCGCAGTTCTGCAAAGAAAGATTTTCTCTCCTACAGAAACTCCTCCCAAGACTGAGAAGCTTCTTGCCGAAGCAAGGATTCGAGGACTCGGCCTCCTTACAATACAGTGTATCCTGCTTCACTGCCTACAATCCAGCAGAAGGGGCTGAAACACAGGTAGGCAGCTTCCATCTCTCCTTAAAACAAAAGAGAGAAAAGCAGTGCCTTAGGACATCTCCACGGTCACTACTGATGCCAGGCCCACCAATACTTAACCTCCCATGCCACAGTCCCTTTCCCAGCTCGGCGGTCGCTCTTGCATTGTCACTCACAATCCCAGCCCCACGGCGATTGTGGCCCCAGCTCTACCGGGGCTGTCCCAGACGCAGGCAATATCCCGGCACGGCCGGGATTTCGGGCGCAACCTCACAGTCCCCTTTCCAGCCCCACACGCGCTGTTCCATTTTCGGCCACGCTACCCGGCCCCAACATGAGTAGCAAAGGCCTACAGTGACTTCAGCCCACGAATGCCACAGTGCCTGTGCCAGCCCTACAGTTTGTGTCCCGTTCGGAGTCTGTGTTGCAGCCCTACATTGATTTCAGCTGCAGCCCTAGAGTCCCTTGCCAGGCCCAGTGATTTCAGCTCTTGACCCACAAGCTTTATTTGACTGCCAGCTCTGTGCTTCCAGCTCCAGCTCCGTGTTTCTCCGGCTCAGTCGTCTGTGGCTGGCCCAGGTTCAAAGGGCAGGATCTTCTTGTCGGCTGCTGCTCTGGAAAGACTCCGCTCTGGGCCGAGGGTCTCGGAGCCCACCCCAGAGTCAAGATCCCAGCCGTACCGTGACCCCATCTCCACAGTCACTACTGATGCCAGGCCCACCAATACTTAACCTCCCATGCCACAGTCCCTTTCCCAGCTCGGCGGTCGCTCTTGCATTTTCACTCACACTCCCAGCCCCCCGGCGACTGTGGCCCCAGCTGTACCGGGGCTGTCCCAGACGCAGGCAATATCCCGGCACGGCCGGGATTTCGGGCGCAATCTCACAGTCCCCTTTCCAGCCCCACACGTCCTGTTCCATTTTCGGCCACGCTACCCGGCCCCAACATGAGTAGCAAAGGCCTACAGTGACTTCAGCCCATGAATGCCACAGTGCCTGTGCCAGCCCTACAGTTTGTGTCCCGTTTGGAGTCTGTGTTGCAGCCCTACATTGATTTCAGCTGCAGCCCTAGAGTCCCTTGCCAGCCCCAGTGATTTCAGCTCTTGACCCACAAGCTTTAATTGACTGCCAGCTCTAGGTCTGCATTTCTCCAACTCAGCCAGGTTAAGCTTCTCCCGGTTTCGAGAACAGTTAATGTGTTTGGGTCAAGGTGTCAACTTTTTACCCCACGTCATTGCAATCCCATCCCACGTATATTTATTCCATTTTTTGCCCGTTAGATTGTGTCCCATGCTGTTGTCGCTTCCCAAATCTGTAGTAACTATCCCCTTGCAGTAGTTATTTCAGCTGCAGCCCTAGTCGTTTGTCACCCCCAGTGATTTAAGCTCTTGACCCACAAGCTTTATTTGACTGCCCGCTCTTCTGTTCTACTTCCAGGTCTGGATCTTCCCAGCAATGTCACATAATGCTGGTTCTCACACAGCATTTTTGTTGCAGCTCTAGGTCTGTCTGCTTTCAGCTTAGCTCTTAAACTCATATTCCAGCCCCCTCCTGAGAATCCTCACTCTCACTACAGCTCTACAGTCCCTATCCTAGCCCTACAGGGACTTCAGATCCAGCCACACAGTTCACATCCCAGCTCCATATTCCCTATCCCAGCCCCACAGGGCTTTCACCCCAAACCCTACCATATTTCTGTCTCCTTCATCTCTGCTGCCTCTGCTCCAGCTCCTCAGCTTTCCACTGCCTGCCGGCAAAAGCTGCTGCTCCTTCTCACTGCAGCCCGGGGCTGTTGGTAAAGCCTGAAATCAGTTATTGTCATCACTTCAGTGTTTCTACTAGCTGTCCCACCCACCCCAATGGGATCCCTACTTTGGGACACATGAGGCCTGAACCCCAACACGTTCCTTCCCCCTTCCCCCTTGGTCTCAGCCCAGCACTTGCTCCAAGGCCCCCTCACCTGCCCCAGGCCGCACTGGGGATTGGGAACAGGCACTGGGCCACTGCTTCCCCCTCCCAAAAGGTGCCCTTGGGCTGGTTCTCAGGCCCTGAAGCCCTTTGGGCCCCCACACCCTCAGCCTCTACTTCGTACCACTGGGCAGGGGCTGGTAAGCCCCCGAGGCATTGCCTGCAGGCCCTGAGCTGCAGCTTCATCCCCTTCTCCCATTGCATTTATCCAGCTCCAGCCCTGGCATTTCCATTGCTCCACATTGGTTTGGGCCTGACTCTAGTCTCAAGGTCCTTTTTCCACACCCTGGGGTTTTATGTCTCCACTGGTCTCACACCCAGTGTTTCAGCCCCAGCCCCACAACCTTTACTGAATTAACATCAAGTATCTAATTAAAAAAAAAAAAAAAACACAAAAAAAACCCCCACAAAAAAACCAACCAAACAAAAAATAAAACACCAAAAAAAACCAAAACAAAACAAAAAAAAGAACACTCCACAGAGACAATAAAATAAGGAAACTAACAAAGCAACATAATAAACAAAATCACGGTTATTTAAAACAAAGGCAGAATAAAACACTAAGAATATAAAAACCAGCTTTGTTCCCGGTATTTTAAACATTACTCGGATCGCGCACGCGCAACTGCCGCCGCCGGCGCTGCCGCCGCCGCCGCCGCCGCACTGACACCACGCCCCTCCAGCGCACGGTATTTATGCTCCAGGGCCGGGCAGCCCAGCCAATCACAGCCCGCGGCAGCGCCGGCCCCGCCAATCGCAGCCCATCTGTTCCCGCCGCGCTCGGCTCTCCCCGCTGTTCCCTCAGGCCCCGCGCCCGCCGCCGCCGCCGCCGCCGCCGCCGCTGCGGGGGCCGATCCCGCCCGCTCCCCGCCGCGTCTCCGTTTCCCTTGGGGAACTCCCGGCCGGCACCTGAACGGGAAGCTCCCGCCCGCCCTTCCCCGGCCCCAACAGCACCTGCCGGGGCTGCGGCAGCAGGGGCACGGCTCCGCCGCCTCCCAAAGCGCCGGCGGCGGCGGCGGCGGCGGCAGCGGGGCCGGGCTGAGGGGCCGGGCCGCTCCTGAGGGGGCTGAGCTGGGCGGGGCCGCGGCCGGATTGAAAGAGCGTCTGTGATTGGACAGGGCGGAGAAAGGCGGGCTGGGCTTGGCGAGGCTCGGCAGCTGGGAGGCTGCGACCCACGGGAGGCCCAAGGGAGCGTGAGGCGCTCAGTTGGGCAGAGCCAGGGGTGCTTGAAGGGTCTGCGGTCACCCTGGGTGCCGCTCCCGAGACCCCCGTCCGCTTCTGCGACCCTCTCTCGTGCCCTGGTCCCGGCTAAAAGCCCCTCCCCACCCCCGCAGAGCCCCTACCGAAGCGCCACATCCGCGCTCGGGGCAGCGGGCGGGGAGGGGCGTAGCCGACAGCCCGCCCGGGCGTTGGTTCCGGGTTGAAAAGGCGGAGTCAGCGATAGCAGCGCGGACCGGGGAGCGGCCGCGGCGGGGCGGGGAGGGGGTGCAGAGCCCGCTGCGGGCTCTGAGCGCCTCTTCTCCCGCCGCGGTTCCGTTTCTGCGGGGCCTTGGAGATCGGTGCTGGCCGAGATCAACACCCTGGCCAAAAGAGTTAAGTGCCCCCGCCTCCCGCGTCCCCCTGCCCGCCCCCCACCTGGCTCCGGGGCCGCTGCTCACCCTCCTTTTTCCCCCGCAGTCCTCGGTGAAGCTGAAGCTGATCTGCGCCCTGGTGCGGCGGGACCTGCTGGGGGAGGCCATGGAGACAAGCGTGGGGCTACCGCACTGGAGGCCAAGTGTTTCAACACTGCAATGGCATAATCAGCAACATGAATTACTCTCGTGCTCTTCATGCAAGCCTCAGCGTTAAGAACGCTACCGGCCTCTACTAGTGGTAACAATATGCATAGTAAATGTTACTAGCATTAATATTTAGGTAGGAGTTGTTAGTGTTAACACTGGTAGTGTGTTAGCTGGTGTTAACCACGATGCTTTGCTTTCCCACAGTATGACAAGATCCTGAAGCTGACCTCAAATGCAAAGTTAGGTGAGCACTGCTGTCCTTACCACACTCCCCCAATGGATCCATGCTGCAGGCATGGGCAGCTGTCTGTCCGGGGATGCCTTCCCAAGGTGACAGAGCTCACCCTCCCTCCCGTCTGCAGAATTGGGGGATGTGAGGGTGACCATCGCTGCCCTCGGCTTCATCCTCTCAAGTGCAGCCAAGCACAGTGTAGACAACGAGTCTCTGTCAAGTGAACTGCAGCAGCTGGGACTGCCCAAAGGTAGGGGAGACCCTCGGGGTGGCATCATGAGCCAGATGTGGTGGGATGTTCCTGACAGTTCCCAGCCCTGCCTTTTTCACCCCCAGATGTAGGGCAGGCTGGCTGCTGTGCTGTCCTCCATCACCTGCCTTCTGTGCCATCAATCCCTGGGGGCTCCTCAGGTGCTGTGGTGGGGTTTGGCAGCTGCACGTCTGGTGTGAGCAGAGAGGTTCTTCTCTTGTCTCCCCTCATGAGCAGAGCGCGCCAACCAGTTGCCGTGCGGAAAAGCAGAGCCCTCTCCAGAACAGGCTCCAGGAGCCTCTAGGACAGGCTCAGGGCCTGCAGCCTGCGATGTGAGCGGGGTGTTGGGTCTCAGTAGGGTTGTGGGGGTCAGTGTCAGCCATCCTGCTGGAGTGAGCCAAGTGCTGACACCATCCCACTGCCCACCCTAGTGAGCCAGCTGGGCTCAGTGTGCTGGCAGGTGGATTACACCCTCAGCTCCAGAGAACTGCAGGAGGTCAATGAGCCTGTGGTGCACCTGACCTTCAACATGCCAGACAGAGAGTTGGAGAAGATGACAGCTGACCCTGCGATGCTCTTGGCCAACAAGTTCCAGGTGCTGCTGGCAGGTGAGGGGCCAGGAGGGGTGGCAGTGGGAACCTCTGTGGGGGATTCTGCAGGGGGAGAAAAAGGTTGCTTGGCAGACCTAGTGCTAAAATACTGACTCAAAACAGAGGTAGATTGAGGCAGGTTATGTTTATACCTTACAAAGATGCTGGGGATGTTGTGAGGGCAGATGAGACACCTCCATCCCAAGTGTTATTTTCTCTGAGCACTGCAGTTTTGATCTCCTCCATGTATGTTGGAGATTCCCAAGTGATTTCAATAGTTAGATCTGAACTTTCAGGCACGAAACATTATGAAGATCCAAGGGTAAAGGAAACAAAGAATTGACACACAGTCTGCTTATAATAGAGGCAAATGAAATGAAGGAAAGAGGGTCTTCTGGGGTCAAGAGGGGCACAGAACTTTCAGAAATGGCTGTTGGACAAAATAACTAACTTTTTACTTTTTTTGGCAGTAATTAGACAATAAAATAGCTGCATGGAAATTTCAGCAAAGAAGGCAGAAAAGCCAACCACAAGAAAAGATTCTTCCATAAATCAGGTGACTGTTCCTAGTCTTCTATTCAAGGGACACTTCAAACCTCATATCAACCATTTAGAACTTTAATTTTACCATCTGTCTAGTTCAAAGATGCTATTTAAGATTTTTTTATTTATTTTTATTCTCATGCGATTGACCTTTTGAGAAATCAGCTCTTCAGCCATTGCAAAGAAAAGCATGAACCATCTACAATTAATTTCAGCCTGCCACTGAAGCTATTCAAAAGGCATCCCAGCTCATCTGGATTTAAAAAAGAGAAACAATCACCTTTCTTTGTTCAAAAACATCAGATTGTCTCTCAAAAGATAGAATATGCAAGACAACTATTCTCTCTAGGTAGTAAAATAGAAAATGTTAACTGCAGCAAGACCTTCAAAACCTCATCCTATTGGCAGGGTCCTTACTTAAGGTGAGGCTTAAACACATGGAAATGCACACAGAATGTGGCTCTGTGTCAGGTCTGAGGGTCAGAGTTACCTGGTTCTCTCTCTGAAAGCCAAGAAGAGGAAATTTGCAATTTTACCTTATAAAGTGTAATACAAAGGGCAGTTTTTATGATGGCCACGACTCCAAAGAAGCCAAGCCTTTTTCTTTTTTTAAATAATGCATAAAAGTAAGTAGCAAACCCCAGGAAACCTGCTTTGGGCATAGATCAAATCCAGACCATCTATGCTGACAGAGAAAGTTTTGAGTGTTTGAAAACAGAAAAGTTTAATAGAAACCATTTTGTGACTTTTAACTATTGCTACAAGGCACTCATTAAAATGCTAGAGTACATTAAAATACATTAGCCTTAAGTTATTGCTGTGTTAAAATATCCCTAAGGTGTAAAAATACAAGTATCAAAATACTTAAAAAATCACTTCCTGCTGCTTTACCTGGTCACTGCCAGCCACACAAGTTGGGTTCATGTCTATGCCATTTTAACCTGATATATTTTGAGGGTTTTTTCCCATCTTAATTGCCTGAAATTCATATATATTGCTCTATTACACTGTGCTTCTCATTGCCATTTCTGAGAGAAGGAAGCACACCATTTCTGTGCTTTTCCAGGGACTTTAGTCAGAGGAAACACATCAGCTGGGAGCACAGTGAACAAAATTGCCAGTGGGATGATGGATAACCACTGACGAGCTGAAAAGCAGATGGCTTGTGTTTCTATTCAAACCTAACAGCAGAGAAAACTCCATTTACAATATTCTAAACTGTTACGGTTATTCTCAATAAATGTAATCTCTATTTGGATGATTAGCCTGAAAAAAAAAAAAAATCAGGCTCTTTTTAAAACTGGGTTCATCTACTAAGCAGGCAACCCAACAAGACCCGGACGCCACCTGAAATTCCGTATGGATCAAGACCCTTCCCAGACCCAAGCTGCCATCAACTAGAACTCTGGCTGCAATTGTAGGGCTAAATGCCTCCTAAAAACTGGCATCATGGATCTGGGAGGCTGAGTTTTCTTTCACGTGGAAAGTGCCATCATTTGTATCGTAGGCCCATGTCTGGGAATTGACAGCCGCCTCTTCAAATTCCGCATGGAGCAAGATCCATCACAGACCCAAGCTGCCACCGACAAGGACTCTGGCTGCCCTTGCAGGGCCAAAACCCTCCTCCAAACTGACATCAAGAAAGTGGGGGGCAGAGTTCTCTTTCTCAAAGGAAAGGGACACGTTTTGTGTCCCGGCGCTAAGGCACTCTGCTACCAGACGCCACCTGAAATCCTGCACAGATGAAGATCCTTCCCAGACCCAAGCTGCCATCAACTAGAACTCTGGCTGCAATTGTAGGGCTAAATGCCTCCTAAAAACTGGCATCATGGATCTGGGGGACTGAGTTTTCTTTCACATGGAAAAGCGCCATTGTTTGTATCGAAGGCCACATATCTGGGAGTTGACAGCCGCATGCTGAAATTCCGCATGGATTAAGATACCTCGCAGACCCAAGCTGCCACCGACAAGGAGCCTGGCTGCCCTTGCAGGGCCAAAACCCTCCTCCAAACTGACATCAAGAAAGTGGGGGGCAGAGTTCTCTTTCTCAGAGAAAAGGGACACATTTTGTGTCCCGGCCCTAAGGCACTCTGCTCCCAGACGCCACCTGAAATTCCATATGGATCAAGATCCTTCCCAGACCCAAGCTGCCATCAACTCGAACTCTCGCTGCAATTGTAGGCTCAAATGCCTCCCTAAAAGCTGGGCATCATGGATCTGGAGACTGAAGTTTCTTATCACGTGGAAAAAAGGTCTGCTAATCATTGTATCGTGGCGCCAGTGTGGCCTGGGAGGGCTCGACAGCCGCGGAAATACGTACTCTTACAATTCCGATGGCCGATGCCCGAGCCAAGATCCCTCACAGTCGCAAGCTGCCACCGACAAGGACCCTGGCTGCCCTTGCAGGGCCAATACCCTCCTCCAAACAGACATCAAGAAAGTGGGGGGCAGAGTTCTCTTTCTCAGAGAAAAGGGACACTTTTTGTGTCCCGGCCCTAAGGCACTGTGCTCCCGGACGCCACCTGAAATTCCGTATGGATCAAGATTATTCGCTGACGCAAGCTGCCATCAACCAGGACTCGTGTTGCATTTGTATATCTGAAACCCTCCACCAGACCGACATCATGAATTTCAGGCCTAACTTTTCTTTCACGTGTATAAGTGCCATCATTTTTACTGTAGGCCCCATGTCTGGGACTCGATTGCCGCCTCTTCAAATTCTGCATGGAGGAAGATCCCTCACAGACCCATGTTGCCATCAACTAGAACTCTGGCTGCAATTGTAGGGCTAAATGCCTCCTAAAAACTGACATCATGGATCTGGGAGACTGAGTTTCCTTTCACGTGGATAAGTTCCATTATTTGTATCGTAGGCCCCATGTCTGGGAGTTGACAGCCGCATGCTGAAATTCGGCATGGATTAAGATTCCTAGCAGACCCAAGCTGCCACCGAGAAGGACACTGACTACCCTTGCAGGGCCAAAACCCTCCTCCAAACTGACATCAAGAAACTGGGGGGCAGAGTTCTCTTTCTCAGAGAAAAGGGACACTTTTTGTGTCCCGGCCCGAAGGCACTGTGCTCCCGGATGCCTCCTGAAATTCTGTATGGATCAAGATTCCTGGCTGACGCAAGCTGCCATCAACTAGAACTCTGGCTGCAAATGTAGGGCTTAATACCTCCTAAAAGCTGGCATCATGGATCTGGGGGACTGAGTTTTCTTTCACGTGGATAAGTGCCATCATTTGTATTGTAGGCCCCATGTCTGGGAGTCGACAGCCGCCTCTTCACTTCCGCATGGAGCAAGATCCCTCACAGATTCAAGCTGCCACCGAGAAGGACCCTGGTTGCCCTTGCAGGGCCAAAACCCTCCTCCAAACTGACATCAAGAAACTGGGGGGCAGAGTTCTCTTTCTCAGAGAAAAAAGACACTTTTTGTGTCCCGGCCCGAAGGCACTCTGCTCCCTGCTGCCTGCTGAAATTCCACATGGATCAAGATTCCTCGCACACCCAAGCTGCTACCGAGAAGGACCCTGGCTGCCCTTGCAGTGCCAAAACTCTCCTCCAAACTGACATCAAGAAAGTGGGGGGCAGAGTTCTCTTTCTCAGAGAAAAGGGACACTTTTTGTGTCCCGGCCCTAAGGCACTATGCTCCCTGCTGCTGCTGAAATTCCACATGGATCAAGATCCCTCGCAGACCCAAGCTGCCACCGACAAGGACCCTGGCTGCCCTTGCAAGGCCAAAACCCTCCTCCAAACTGACATCAAGAAAGTGGGGGGCAGAGTTCTCTTTCTCAGAGAAAAGGGACACTTTTTGTGTCCCGGCCCTAAGGCACTCTGCTCCCGGACGCCACCTGAGATACAGCACCGATTAAGATCCTTCCCAGACCCAAGCTGCCATCAACCAGAACTCTGCTTGCAATTGTACGGCTAAATGCCTCCTTAAAACTGGCATCATGGATTTGGGAGACTGAGTTTTCTTTCACGTGGATAAGTGCGATCATTTGTATCGAAGGCCCCATGCCTGGGAGTTGACAGCCCCATGCTGAAATTTCGCATGGATCAAGATTCCTCGCAGACCCAAGCTACTACCGACAAGGACCCTGGCTGCCCTTGCAGGGCCAAAACCCTCCTCCAAACTGACATCAAGAAACTGGGGGGCAGACTTCTCTTTCTCAGAGAAAAGGGACACTTTTTGTGTCCCGGCCCTAAGGCACTGTTCTCACTGCTGCCTCCTGATATTCCGCATGGAGCAAGATGCCTCACAGACCCAAGCTGCCACCGACAGGGACCCTGGCTGCCCTTGCAGGGCCAAAACCCTCCTCCAAACTGACATCAAGAAAGTGGGTTGCAGAGTTCTCTTTGTCAGAGAAAAGGGACACTTTTTGTGTCCCGGCCCTAAGGCACTGTGCTCCCAGACGTCACCTTAAATGCCGCACAGATCAAGATCCTTCCCAGACCCAAGTTGCCATGAACTAGAACTCTGGCTGCAATTGTACGGCTAAATGCCTCCTAAAAACAGGCGTCATGGATCTGGGAGACTGAGTTTTCTTTCACGTGGAAAAGTGCCATCATTTGTATCGTAGGCCCCATGTCTGGG
>JAVTVJ010002565.1:0-32695 GCA_034509425.1 Eopsaltria australis
GGGACATTCCCTGTTTGGGGACATTCCCTGCTCGGGGACATTCCCTGCCTGGGGACATTCCCTGCTCGGGGACATTCCCTGCTCGGGGACATTCCCTGTTTGGGGACATTCCCTGCCTGGGGACATTCCCTGCTCGGGGACATTTTTCTCTCTCGGGGACATTCCCTGCTCGGGGACATTCCCTACTCGGGGACATTCCGGGTGGGTGGCAGAGCCCGCAGTGGCGGTGTCACCGTTCCCATGGCAACGGGAGCCACCTCGCCCCTGCCTCCCTCCGAGCTGTGGGGTCACACCTGAGTGTCACTCACCGGGATGGGGGCGTTCAGTGGGATTTGGGAAGGAATTCCTGACTGGGATGGAATTCCCAGAGAATCCGTGGCTGCCCCATCCCTGGGAGTGTCCCAGGCCAGGCTGGACAGTGGAGAAAAGGGATAAAATGGATAAAAAGGGATAAAAGGGATAAAATGGATAAAAATGGATCAAATGTCACCCTGGGACAGTGGGAGGTGTCCCTTCCCATGGGATTGGATGATCCCTTCCAACCCAAACCATTCCAGGATTCCCCATGCTGGTTTGGATGGAAAGAAATCCTTCCCTGCGAGGGGCTGGGATGTGGGAAGAGCTGGGAATCCCTCTGGATATCCTGGTGATGCTGGGGATGGAAATCCAGGTGAGGACAGGAATGGAAATCCAGGTGAGGGTGGAAATCCAGGGAAGATGGGAATGCCAGGACTCCGATCCCTCTCCCTGCCCGTTGGGATCAGCCTCAAGCGCTAGGAGGCAAAACCCATGGGGATGGAGAGGCTGGAACAGGGAGAAAAATCCACAGAAATTGGAAAAACAGCAGGAAAAACCTGGGATCTGCTTCTTCTGGGGGCACTGGAAACTTTTCCCGCTGCTTTGACCCCTCCTGGAGGGGTTGATGAGGCTCAGACTGGGCAGGACGAGGTTTTTGCTCCCAGTTTGTCCCAGTTCCCGGCAGTGGAGCCCTGGGAAGGCGGTGGGAGATCGGGAATGCTCCCAGCTGGAGGAGGAGGAGGAGGAAGAGGAGGAGGAGGCCCGCGGGGTTGCCATGGCGATGGAGCATCTCCAAATCCTCGGATTATTTATCCCCCGGTTTGTTTAGGCTGAGGGAAAGCCTCGGGGGTGGGAAGAGGGTTGGGATGTGAGGAAGAGGAGGGTGGGATCCCAGGGATGCTGATCCCAGAGGAGAAATCCTAAAATTCAAGCTCTGGGGCTCAGCTCCACCTTTGGAGCAGCAAAAAACGGGGAATTTGGGGTGGTTTATGGGGGATTTGCCCTCGCAGGGATCCTGTGATCCCAAACCTCCCCTGATTCCCACTGAGCTGGGATCTGGCCTGTGGAATCCAGGCTTAATTGGGATTAATTGGGATGGATTTGGGTCAGGCCCTGGCGCTGTCCGTGGTGCCTGGTGGATGCTCTGGTTTTCCAAAGCCATTTCCTGAATTCCGGAGGAGCCTGAGTGATCCCCCGATTTCTGGGATTAAACATCCCCTCCCTCAGCCCCTTCCTGGAGCATCCCAGGCGCTTCCAGCCGTATCCAGCTGCAAAATTCCCTTGGGAAGAGCCACCCCATGCCCCCCCCTCAGGGCTGAGCCCCTTGTTCCGGCTTGGTGACGCTTCCAGGAATTCTTCCAGGAATTCAGGATGCTCCTTCCAGGAAAGGGAAGGGAAGGGAAGGGAAGGGAAGGGAAGGGAAGGGAAGGGAAGGGAAGGGAAGGGAAGGGAAGCAAATCCCTTTCCCAACCCTTGGACAATGGATTCTCCCACTTTGACCTCCTCTCCAGAGGGCTTCGCCGCCCTTCCTTCATTCCTTGGAGCAGGTTTTGTTTGTCCTGGGCATTCCCAGGCTCCGGATGGTGCCAGGCTCAGCCATTCCAGGCCCTCAGCTCCCGCTGCCCACGGCCGGCAGCCCCCGGAGCCCCGGCTGGGATCGGAGCCCCTCTGCCCAAGGCCCCTCTGGAGCTTTTCCGCTGCTTTTCCGTGTCTCTGACTGGGAATTCTTGGGAGAAACACGACACGAAGGAATTAATGGAACCAATGGATCCCATTCCCTTCCCGAGGGATTTCTGGGATGGCCAAGGAGGATCCACAGGGAATGAGGGTCCCACCGGAGCTGTCATCCGCAGGAATAAGGAATGAGGAGTTTCCCTGAGCTGAGGATGCTGAAGGAGCCTTGGATGAAGAAAATCTTCCCAAAATCACGGACTGGTTTGGAAGGGGGGGCACTGAGCGGGGACATCTCCCACCAAACCTCATCCCAGAGCCAGCAGGATGATATTCCATGAAAAACAGCATAACCAACACTCCCACATCCCCAAAAACCCAGGAGAAAAGCAGGATTAGGCTTAAAAAAACCCAGGAGAAGCAAACAACCTTTCCTGGGAAGGGGAGGAGAAAGCTGGGAATGTTTTCCAAGAACCCCCCCCCCCCAGCTCAGGCACGGGGAGGACAATGACAAACGAGGTGAACTCGGAGGCTGCGGAGAAAATCTTGGCAGCGGGCGGAAAAGGCGCTGCCAGATTCCGGGGAATTTTAACTGGCATTTAATTAGCGGCACTCAGGTGGTCACAGGAGCGGTGGCGGTGCCGCAGTTCCTGGCGTTTGTTAATTAAAGCCGCTCCTGACAGGGATTAACGACTTCTTAATGAATCTGTTGTCTTAATGTCTGATTAAGTTTTGACTTTCCCCCCTGCTCCCCTCCCTCCGCCAGTTTTCCCGGGAATAGCAGCATCCGAAGGGATGGGAGGTGTGGGGGGCAGAGGGGTGGCACGGCTGCTTCCAGGCTCCCAAAAAGTTGGGAATGCGCGGATTGAGGTGGGGGACAGGGAGAGGAGGCGTCGTGGACACAGAGCTGAGTTTTTGGGAGGTGCTGCTGCTGGAGGAAAATGGGAATTGGGGAATGTGTGGGAGATCCCATTCCTGCTGCTGGGAATCAGGGATGGGTGTGGGAGATCCCATTCCTGCTGCTGGGAATCAGGGATGGGTGTGGGAGATCCCATTCCCGCTGCTGGGAATCAGGGATGGGTGTGGGAGATCCCAGTTCTGCTGCTGGAGATCAATGGGAATCAGGGATCAGTCTGAGAGATCCCAGATCTGCTGCTGGGAATCAGGGATTGAGATGGGAGATTCCAGCCCCGTTGCTGGGAATGAGGGATTGATGTGGGAGATCCCAAACCCTGCTCCTGGAGAACACTGGGAATGAGGGATTGATGTGGGAGATTCCAGCCCTGTTCCTGGAGAACAACAGGAATCAGGGATGGGTGTGGGAGATTTCAGCCCTGCTCCTGGAGGACATTGGGAATCTGGGATTGACATGGGAGATCCCAGCCCTGCTCCTGGAGAACAACAGGAATCAGGAATGGGTGTGGGAGATCCCAGTTCTGCTGCTGGAGATCAGTGGGAATCAGGGAGGATCAGTCTGAGAGATCCCAGATCTGCTGCTGGGAATCTGGGATCAGTGTGGGAGATCCCAGCCTTGCTCCTGGAGGAAAACGGGAATCAGGGACTGAGATGGGAGATTCCAGCCCCGTTGGAATGAGGGATAGATGTGGGAGATTCCAGTCCTGCTCCTGAAGGACAATGGGAATCTGGGATTGACATGGGAGATCCCAGTCCTGCTGCTGGGAATCAGGGATTGAGATGGGAGATTCCAGCCCCGTTGCTGGGAATGAGGGATTGGTGTGGGAGATCCCAACCCTGCTCCTGGAGGACACTGGGAATCGGGCATGGATGTGGGAGATTCCAGCCCTGTTCCTGGAGAACAACAGGAATCAGGAATGGATGTGGAAGATTTCAGCCCTGCTCCTGGAGGACATTGGGAATCTGGGATTGACATGGGAGATCCCAGCCCTGCTCCTGGAGAACAACAGGAATCAGGGATGGGTGTGGGAGATCCCAGTTCTGCTGCTGGAGATCAGTGGGAATCAGGGAGGATCAGTCTGAGAGATCCCAGATCTGCTGCTGGGAATCTGGGATCAGTGTGGGAGATCCCAGCCTTGCTCCTGGAGGAAAACGGGAATCAGGGACTGAGATGGGATATTCCAGCCCCGTTGCTGGGAATGAGGGATTGGTGTGGGAGATCCCAGTCCTGCTCCTGGAGAACAACAGGAATCAGGGATGGGTGTGGGAGATCCCAGTTCTGCTCCTGGAAGCCAATGGGAATCAGGGAATTTGTGGGCGATCCCAGCCCCGCTCCTGGAGATCAATGGGAATCAGGAATTGGTGTGGGAGATCCCAGTCCTGCTCCATCTGAAAATCTCCAGGAGGACGTGGGAAAGGGGTCTGAAAATGGGAAACAGGGAATGAGGAGAACAAGGAATTCTGCCAGTCTGGAACCCCAGAAATGGAAGAAAACGAATCCATGATTTCCTCCCCAGTGGAGCACTGGATCCGCCCATCCCATCCCGAGGTTCCTTTGGACACGGCACCGTCGGAACCGGACACGGAACAGACTTTTCCCCAAAAAGCTGCATGGAGGATCCAGCAGGATCCTCCTTCCACCCATTTCCCAGACACTGCCGCATTCCCACATTCCCGCATTCCCAGGAACTCCTGGTGGGAGCCCACGGAATGCCAGGCTGGCGCTGCTCTGCCGATTCCCGGTGTTGACATTCCCGGGAAGAGCGGGAGGCAGAATCCGTGGCGGGGAGAGCACGAATCCCCCAAAATAGATCCCGCTGCTCCGGCTAAATTTAACATTCCATGTTCTCCTTCGGAACGGGCTCGGCTCCGGCAATTAACTAATGACGGGGATGATTAAGGATCGCTCCCGCGCTTCGCATTCCGAGCCTCTCTCCCACTCCTTCCCTGAATAACAATTCCCTGCTTTTGTAACTCCGGTGCAGCGTTCCCAGGAAAGTTGGAGGTGAAAGGGAAATGAGGGAAAGGAGCCCGTAAATGGATCAGGGAGAGGGATAAATCCCCAAATTCGCTTATCCCAAATCCGGGATGGGGTTGGGATCCTGACTGGGATCACCCTGAGGTCTCCAAAAAGGGATGGAAGCATGGGAATGTCACTGCTGGGAATGTGATGCATCCAGGCTCCATTCCCGGCTGGAACAGCGTTATCCCGGATGGATTGGGCAGGAAGGATCCCAAAAACTCATCCTATTCCACCCCAACACCTCCCACTATCCCACGGTGCTCCAAACCCTGTCCAACCTGGCCTTGGACATTTCCAGGGATGGGGTAGCCATGGATTCTCTGGGAATTCCATCCCAGCCAGGAATTCTTTCCCAATATCCCACCTATCCCTGCCCTCTGGCAGTGGGAAGCCGTTCCCTGTGTCCTGCCGCTCCAGCTCCTGGTGAAGATTCCCTTTCCATGTTCCAGGAATTCTCCCGGCAGGCGACCACAGCGGCACCATCCCGGATCCATCTCACGCCGCTTCCCAAGGGATTTTCCTGTCCCTGACATTCCCAACACTGCGGCAGATCCGTGGCCTCCGGAGACTCATTCCCGCTGATCCATGTCCTGTCCGTGCCTAACCAGATGCTAATTTGTTAATTAAATTCTGTGGTTAATGACAGGGTGAGGATTAATGAGGGTGAGTTCCACACAGAATTCCTTGGGAAGAGACAGCTCCATGCATCCAACGCTCCCCTGGGGTTTTTGGGAAGCTCAGGACTCGTGGAATGTCATTGGAGAAGCTCCTGGCCAGTCCCGAACCGTTTAGGATGGAATTATTCCCATGGAATTATCCCATGGCTGGTGCTGCTGGAATCTGGGAGCACCAACTCGGATTTGTCAGGACGGGTCTGGAACGGAGAGAATTCCTCCCAGAAAACAATTCCATGGACAAATTTTGCCTGGAAAAGTTCCTTGTGAGCAGCTTTGGATTTTCCTGGCCGGATAAAAATAAATCATGGAACGACTCCTGCGGCAGCTGCGCGGGAGGAGATTTTCGGGATGAACTCCGAGCTCTGGCTCCGTTTTCCTTCCATCCCTTCCTCTTCCCAGCGGGATGGCTCCGGGATTGCTGGGGATGGGCAGCTCTGGAAGCGCTTTCTGGAAAGCTCTCTCCCGAAGTTCCTTTGGATTTGGCTGCCGGCTCCAGCGTGGGAGCCAAGAAATCCATCAGCGAAATATCCATGGAAAAAAACGGAGCTTGAGGAGATCGGGGAGGAGGAATTTGGCTCTTCAGGCAGGATTGGTGACCGAAAGCTGGGAAATGTTGGGAATTCAGGCACTGAGAATTGGGAAGTGTTGGGAATTCAGACACTGGGAAATGTTGGGAATTCAGACACTGGGAACTGGGAAGTGTTGGGAATTCAGACACTGGGAAATGTTGGGAATTCAGACACTGGGAACTGGGAAGTGTTGGGAATTCAGACACTGGGAAATGTTGGGAATTCAGGCACTGAGAACTGGGAAATGCTGGGAATTCAGACACTGGGAAATGCTGGGAATTCAGACACTGGAAACTGGGAAGTGTTGGAAATTCAGGCACTGAGAAATGTTGGGAATTCAGACACTGGGAACTGGGAAGTGTTGGGAATTCAGACACTGAGAAATGTTGGGAATTCAGGCACTAAGAACTGGAAATGCTGGGAATTCAGACTTGGGGAAATGTTGGAAATTCAGGTACTGGGAAATGTTGGGAGCCAAAAATTCCCCCTGATCCCTCTTTTCTCCAGGCTGAGCCCCCTCCAAATCCCTCAGGATTCTCCAGACCCTTCCCCAGCTCCGTTCCCTTCCCTGGACTCTCTCCAGCCCCAAAATGTCCTCCCTGAACCACGGGAATAACGGATAATTCCCTTCCCTTGGGATCAGCTCCATGGATCAGTTGGAATTAAATAATTTGGGATTGAAACGAGACCTTTAAGGCCCCTCCCAACCCATACCTTGTCATAATTCCACGGATAATGAATTACTCTCTGGATAACGAGTTTGGGCGGCTGCCGTGGCGCAGGAATTCCTGGGAATCATTCCGAGAGGAGAAATCCAAGGATTGCAGCAGCTCCCTCCTCACCTCGTCTAAAATTAACTCCGCTCTCGAGCTGCACTTAAGCAAAACCAGTTGCCATGGCCACGCCGGGGGCTCCTGGATGCAGGAAACCAGGAATTCCGGGATAATGAAATGCGCTGGAATATCCTCGGGAAGTTCATCCACCTGGAGGATCCTCGGGAAGTTCATCCACCTGTTAAACCCCCAGGAAGTGGGAATGGAAATTCCCTCTCTCTTCCCATGGCTGTGATTCGGGATCAGTTTGGGGGAGATCGGGAGGAGGAAGAGGAGGAGGAGGAGGAGGAAGAGGAGGAGGAGGAGGAGGATGAGGGAAGGAGGGAGAGGAAGGATTTGTCCATCACTCCTCCCCGGCAGTTTGAATTCCCTGGAATGCTGAGCTCCAGGTGGGAATCGGGAATCCTGGAGCTGTTGGGAGCCAGAGCACAAACAGGGAGCAACCTCAGCTCTGTTTTTATCCAGACCTTT
This sequence comes from Eopsaltria australis, assembly GCA_034509425.1. Lineage (NCBI taxonomy): Eukaryota > Metazoa > Chordata > Aves > Passeriformes > Petroicidae > Eopsaltria > Eopsaltria australis. Next base: position 7,457 of record JAVTVJ010002565.1, read on the forward strand.
CCTTTCCATGCCTTTTGTATTCCCGTTTTTTTCCCCCTTCCCAATCCCTCCCCCCCTCTGCTCCGTCTCTTCCTTCGCCTCTCCTTTATTTTCCTTCCCTTTGGAGCATCCCGCTAATTAGAGCTGCTAATTAGAGTTGCTAATGAGTTCGTGTTTGTGCATCCAGCAAAGGAACGTGCCAGGCTCCGAGGGTTACGTGTGGAATGGTGGCGTTGGAATCCATGGGAATAGGCGTGGGAAGGAGCGGGGATGAGTGGGAATGGGTGAGAATAGGGGTGGGAAAGGGTGGGAAGGGGTGGGAATGCAAGGGAGGGGTGGGAATGGATGGGAATGGATGGGATGGAGTGGGAATGGATGGGATGGAATGGGAATGCAGGGAAGGGGTGGGAAGGGGCAGGAATGGACAGGAATGGGTGGAAACAGGCGGGAAGGGGTTGGAAAGGATGGGAATGAGTGGGAAAGGATGGGAATGAGTGGGAAGGGACGGGAAGGAGTAGGAATGGCAGAAAGGAGGAGGAATGGGTGGGAATGAGTGGGAAGGGGTGGGAATGGTTGGGAATGGATGGGAAGGAGGGGAAATACTTGGGAAGGAGTAGGAATGGATGGGAATGGTGGGAAGGAGAGGGAATGGGCGGGAATGGGTGTGGAGGTGTGGGAACAGGCAGGAAGGGGTGGGAATGGATTGGAAGGAGTTGGAACGGGCAGGAAGGAGTGGGAAAGGGTGGGAAGGGGTGGGAATGAGCAGGAATGGGTGGGAAGGAGAAGGAATGGATGGAAAGGGGTGGGAATAGGTGGGAACAGGCGGGAAGGCGTGGGAAGGAGTGGGAAATGGGTAGGAAGGGGTGGAAATGAACGGAAAGGAGTGGGACGGGGTGGGAATGGGCGGGAATATGTGGGAAGGATGGGTATGGAAGCGCTGGACAGCTCCTCTGGGAATAACCCAGGCAGCCTCGGAGCCCCGACACTTCCCAGATCCCATTCCTTAAAATACTCCAGTATTTGGGAGCAGGATCCCAAAAAATCCCAGCTCCAAACGGGAGGAGAAGCGTCGATAAAAGCCGGATTTGAGGGAGAAGTGTCCGAGCTCTCCCCAGACGCTCCAGGGAACTCCAAGGCCACTTCCAGAGAAATATTGGAACAAATTCCTCTCATCTCCTCATCCGTTTTTTTTTTTTAGGAGATGGAACAGCTCCATCCTGATCCGGAGGTTCCCGGAGTAATTCCAGTGGGAGAAATTCCTGCTGATGAGTTTGGGCTTAATTTGTTGAAGAAAAGGAGGGGGAAAAAAAGATCAAAAGGAATATTTTTGCAGGAAAAGCGGCAAAAAAAGGCTGGGAATGGTGGGGGGGGAGGGGGGGGGAAGCTATTTTGGGATTCAGAGGAAACAGCTTGAAAATCGCCGGAGTTTGGGATGGATCCGTAGAGATTTGGGATGTGGGAGTGAGGAGGCTGCAGCTCCAGAGCTGCTCCTGGGGGTCTCCTCTGCTTCCCACCCTGGAAAAGTATTCCCAGGATAATTCATGGAACTCTTTGTTTCCCCCCCTCGCCCCTTCCCACATCATTCCCACATCAAAGCATCCAAGAATTCCTTGGACCGGTGGAGTTGTTCCCATCCAAACAAAAATCTGGGTGAATTTTCTCCTCTTCCCTGGAAAATACCGGAATTCCCTTGTCCATGTCTCATTTCATGGAAGGACCTTGGAATTCCCATCCTGGCGTCCCTTTTTCACGGAAAAGATTTTGGAATTACCTTCCTCTCTGTGCTGCTCCCTGTGAGTGCCGAATCCCTAAAAAACCCATGGATATTCATTCCCTGGATCTCCATGGAACAGCAGGAATTCCGGGACAGCATTCCAGGGATTTGGGGAGGGGACAACCCCATGGATGTGACAATGGAAAGTGACATTTAACCCCTCCAGTGCCACATCCCGAGCGTTTTCCATGGGGTTTTTTCCATGTTTTTTAATTCCCTGCTCTTCCAGCCTCATCCATCCTCCCCTGGCAGGCGCCGGGATGAATTCCCGTGATAAATTCCCGCTGTTTTGTTGTCTGAGGGATCGGGACAGGCCGGGCGCTTCGGGGAGATTAATTTTTGATTTATGGCCGGCTCCAGGGATTTATTCCCGGCCTTCTCCACAGGGAAAGGCAGCGCTGGGAGTGTTTTAAATTCCAGAGGCTCTGCTGGAAAGGGGGTTGGGATCAATTGGAATCACGGCGGCTTTTCCGTGAAATTGCTCCAAATATCCGCTTGGAAAAGAGGAAAAGGGAATAAAATATTTTTATTTTTATTTTATTAACTGAGGGACATTCTGGGAATTCTCCGCTTGCCGATGGGAATTAATGGAATTTCGGAGCTGGATACAATTCCCTGCTGAGGAATAGATGGGATTAATGGGATCTGGGTTAAAAACAACCTAAAATCCAACCTAAACCCTTCCCTAAAATCCAACCTAAACCCTTCCCTAAAATCCAACCTTAACCCTTCCCTAAAATCCAACCTAAACCCTTCCCTAAAATCCAACCTAAACCCTTCCCTAAAATCCAGCCTAAACTTCTCCCTAAATCCAACCTAACCCTTCCCTGACCCAGTTCCAGCCATTCCCTGCTCCTCAGAATTCCCTGCTCCTCAGAATTCCAGATCCTCAGAATTCCAAGTCCTTGGGATTCCACCCCCGTGTTCTTTGGGATCCCTCCTCATGCCCTGATTTGAATTCCCATTCCCACTCCCGACTTTTTCCCATGGAATTCCAGAATTAACCCTGGTGCAGGTGCTCGGACACCCCAAACTTCACCTTCCGACCTCAAAATTCCATCAGTTGATCCCAAACTCCAATCCAGAGCTCGGGAAAAGCCTGGGATACCCCCACCCCCACCCCAATCCCAAATCCCAAATCCCACTGGGATCATCCTTCCCACTCCTGGGCAGGGATGAACATTCCAGAGGCTCCGAGCTCGGCAAGGATCGATTCCCTCCGCAGGATCAACAAAGCAATTTGCTGTCTCGGGATATTCCTGCCGGGAATAATAAACAGCCCTGGAAGTCTGGCCCCTGGAAAACCTCAGTGGTTGGAATTTGGGAGCCCTCAGGGGCTGGGAAAGGCTGGGAAGGGGAAAAAGGGGCTGGGAAAGGAGGGAGGGAATTCCAGGTGTTTTTTTTTCCTCTGTAATTTATCCCTTAAGGGATTCTTGGGAGTTGGAGAAGGGGGAAAGGGAAGGGATTTAGGGATGTGGGAGAGCGGGAATTTGGGGATGTGACAGGGCAGGAATTCTGGGGGATAGGGACAGGAAAAGGTCAGGAATTCGGGGATGGGAATGGGATAAGGGCAGGAATTCGGGGATTTGGCAGGACAGGTATTTGGGGGTTGGAATGTGTCCCTGAGCAGGGAAAAGGGCAGGAATTCCCTGCACTGGGATAAGGGCAGGAATTTGGGGATCCCAGCAGTGGGACAGGGATGGGAATTCAGGGATGTGACAGGGCAGGAATTTGGGAATGCGAATGGGACAAGGGCAGGAATTTGGGGATGGGGATGGGATGAGGACAGGAATTCAGGGATGGGAATGGGATGAGGACAGGAATTCAGGGATGTGACAGGGCAGGAATTCAGGGGTGGGAATGGAGCAAAGGCAGGAATTCAGGGATGGGAATGGGACGAGGACAGGAATTTGGGGATGTGACAGGGCAGGAATTTGGGGGTCCCAGCAGTGGGACAGGAACAGGAATTCAGGGATGGGAATGGGATGAGGACAGGAATTCAGGGATGTGACAGGGCAGGAATTCAGGGATGGGAATGGAGCAAAGGCAGGAATTTGGGGATGGGAATGGGACAAGGGCAGGAATTCAGGGATGGGAATGGGATGAGGACAGGAATTTGGGGATGGGAATGGGATGAGGGCAGGAATTTTGGGATGTGACAGCGCAGGGATCCAGGGATTTGCCAGGGTGGGAATTCAGGGGGATATGAGCAGGAAAAGGGCAGGAATTCGGGGATGGAAACGTGTCCCTGCGGGGTTTGGGGACAGCCCCCGCTGCTGCTCAGCCCCTCAGTTCTTTCCCATTCCATCGCTTCCCTCTTTTCCTTCCCCGGATTTTTCCAGGATTTTCCCTCCAGGATCCACGGCCAAATTCACCCAAGGATTACGGGAAACCAGTCGAACCCAGTGATCCCATTCCCACCTTTATCCCCATGGATTGGGAAGCCCTGGACACGCCAGGCGCTGCCCGTGGCCCTTTTATCCCAGCCCAGGGAATTCCCGCGGGTTGGATCCATCCTGAGGGCAGGAATGTTCTGGGCCGTGTCCTTCTTTCCGCACCATTTCCCACCTGGATTTTTGCTCCAGTGATTCCAAGATGTTCCAGGGGCTCCTTTTCCCTGCCCGGGGAATGCGCTGGGAGCAGACATTGAGGATGTGCTGCGATCTAGTGGTGAATCAGAATCCCGGGATTCGCTCCGGGCCGGATTCAGGATTCCCAAGCAGGATTTTCCAGGTTGTTTTCCCGGGAAGAGCCGGATTCCTGCGGGATCCAAAAGATTCCTGGATTTACAATCCCTGCCTCAAATCCTGCTCCGCTCCTGGAGCCTGGGCGGGCACAAATCCCTCCCGAAATGCTCCGGACGCATCCCAGGAAACAAATCCAAGCGGGAATTTTGCCTGGAATGCTCCATGGGATCAGCCCTGGATCATCCCTCTGCCCGAGGGTGGAATATCCCTAATTAGAGGCAGGTTTTTAATTAACAATCAAGCTCATCTCTGCTGCTTTTCCCTCTTTTCCTGCCCTGGTCCTGCTGGAATTTTTTCCTTTTTCCTGCGGTGATTTTCCTTCCCCCAAATCCCGCTCAGCTCCAGCCCCATCCCAGCTTCCAATCCCTGGGAATTTCGGCCTTTTCCTTTGGAATTTCCCACTTTTCCAGGGATGGAATCCAGGAGCTGCGGCCTCCAGGAATAACCTGTGCAGAATTCCAGGATTCCTGAGGCTGGAAAATCCCTCTGGGATCATCAACCTGTGCCCGATACCCCCTCTGAGAGCCACATCCAGGAATTCCTTGGATATCTCCAGGAATGCGGGAATTCCAAACCTCCCTGGGCAGCTCCTTCCAAAGCCTGGCCGCCTTTTCCATAGGGAAATTCCCGCTGCTGTCCCAGGAACACTTTCGGGATCCCCATTTTGTCACCGATTTTTTTCCAGGTGCCGATTTTCCCATTCCCCACCCAAACATGGGAATTTTCGGGAATGGCTGGGAATTCCCGGCGCCACAGCTCCGGGATTTGGGAAGGAGAAATCCCTGGAGCGGGGACAGGCGGGGACAGCAGGTGGCACTCCCCGACCGCGGACAGCCCCAAACCGCGGCTTTTTTGGGATTTTTGGGAATGTCGAATGGGATTTTCCATCCTTTAGTGCTGGCGGAGCTCTGGGATTGGGAATTCCGACAGCTCGGGAGTTGGATCCTCCTGAAAGGAGCGATCCCTTCTCCTTTAATTCCGATAATTGGCTCCCAAGGGAATCCACTCCGGAATTTTCCCGCTGGTGTTGGAATAACAAACTCGGGATGAGTTGATTTCAATCCCAATCCTGGTTTTAATTCTTGGATTAATCGGGAATAAACAAAGAATGAGGCCCAACCCCTCCGCCCGTGCTCCTGTGGATTTCCTGGAAAAGCTCCGTATCCCGGGATTTCCTGGATGGGATCATCGGTGCCCTGGGGCAGGAGGAGCTGCTGCTCCATGAAGACCGAATCCCTGGGATGTGCATCCATGAAATCTGAGTTTCTGGGATGCGAATCCGTAAAAACCAAGAGTGTGGGATGTGAATCCATAAAATCCGAGTTCCTGGGAATCGCATCCATGAAAACTGAGCTTTTGGGATGCAAATCCATAAAAACTGAGCTCCTGGGATGTCTATCCATGAAAACCAAGGTCCCAGGAGTCGCAACCTTGAAAACCAAGTTTTTGGGATGTGCATCCATAAAAAACAAGAGCCTGGGATGTGAATCCATAAAAATTGAGTTCCTGGGATGTGCATCCATGAAAACTGAATTCCTGGGATGCGAATCCATAAAAACCAAGAGTCTGGGAGGTGCATCCCTGAAAACTGAGTCCCCAGGATGCACATCCATGAAATCCGAGTTCCTGGGATGCTCATCCATCACCAGCTGCTCCCTAAAGCTCCCCACAAATCCATCATTCCAGAGGCTTTCAGGAGGATCAATATTTTCCCAAAGAGATTGGAGGGACTCGTTTTCCCACTTTCCCATCCCCTGATTAATCGGGATAATTGGATTGCTCAGGATCCCAAGGGATGGGACCTTCCAAGGGATTTTGGGTGAGGACGAAGATCCAGGGTGGATCTGGGAAGGGATTTCCTCACTGGGAAAAGCCCAAATTCCAGCTGATCCCAGCGCTCCCCAGTCCTGGACGGATCCTGGAAGTTCAGGATGAGTTTTCCATCCCATTTACGGGATTTTTCTGGAGTTTCCAACTATTTTTTGGGGGGAATTTTGATGATTTTTGCACCAGATTTGGTTGTTCCCACAGGGCCAGGAGACGCATCCCGGTTTTCTTTCCTCCGTGAGCAAATTCCAAGCTTTTCCTCCTGCTCTCCACCTCTCCCCGAACCTCTACATGGAAAAATAAGGGAATTTTGGATCGTATCCCAAAGAACGGAGCCCTTTGTGGTGTAAATCAGATTTCGTGAGGGGCAGGGAGAGCTGCGACCTCTTCCAGATGGGATTTTCCATGGAAACTTCCCAAAAAAAAGGGGATATTTCAGTTCCTTCCCAGCTGTTTGTGGCCGTGAATGGGAGAGAAGGGAAAAACTCCTGCAGGAAAAAAGGGGGAAAAGGGGAAAAAGGGGAAAAAGGGGAAAAAGGGGGAAAAAGGGAAAAAGGGGGAAAAGGGGGGGAAAGGGAAAAAAGGGGAAAAAAGGGGGAAAAAGGGGGGGAAAAAAGGGGGAAAAGGGGAAAAGGGGAATAAAAAGGGAAAAGGTGTATTGTTTATATTGTTAAATTTTTTATGAGTGAGATATTTTTTCAAAAAAAAATAATATTTTTCAAAACAAAAGAAGATTATTTAACATAACCACGGCCAAATCTCCTCTTTCCCACCGCCCGCAAATCCTCTTTGCCACCGCCCATCCCTCTTTGCCACCCCCCCAAATCCTCTTTTGCCAACCCAATCCTCTTTTTCCACCGCCAAATCTAATTTTTTTTCTGACCCAAACATTTTGGACACCCAATCCCTTTTTTTCGTCCCCGCCCCAAATCCTCTTTTTCCCACCCCAAATCCTTTTTCCCACCCCAAATCCTCTTTTTCCCACCCCAAATCCCCTTTTTCCCACCCCAAATCCTCTTTTCCCGCCCCAAATCCCCTTTTTCCCACCACAAATCCCCTTTTTCCCACCCCAAATCCCCTTTTTCCCACCCCAAATCCTCTTTTTCCCACCCCAAATCCTCTTTTTCCCACCCCTAATCCTCTTTCCCGCCCCAAATCCTCTTTCTCCCACCCCAAATCCTCTTTCTCCCACCCCAAATCCTTTTTTCCCACCCCAAATCCTTTTTTCCACCCCAAATCCCCTTTTTCCTGCACCAAATCTATTTTTTCTCACCCCAAAACCATTCTTGGTCACCCCAAATCCTCTTTTCCCCACCCCAAATCCTCTTTTTCCCACCCCAAATCCTCTTTCTCCCACCCCAAATCCTCTTTTCCCACCCCAAATCCTCTTTTCCCACCCCAAATCCTCTTTTTCCCACCTCAAATCCCCTTTTCCCACCCCAAATCCTCTTTTCCCACCCCAAATCCTCTTTTTCCCACCCCAAATTTGCTTTTTCCCACCCTAAATCCTTTTTTCCACCCCAAATCCCCCTTTTCCCACCCCAAATCCTCTTTTTCCTGCACCAAATCTATTTTTTCTCACCCCAAAACCATTCTTGGTCACCCCAAATACTCTTTTTCCCACCCCAAATCCTCTTTTTCCACCCCAAATCCTCTTTTTCCCGCCCCAATCGCCTCTTTTTCCTGCTCCAAATCTATTTTTTCTCACCCCAAAACCATTCTTGGTAACCCCAAATCCTCTTTCTCCCACCCCAAATCCTGTTTTTCCACCCCAAATCCTCTTTTTCCCGCCCCAAATCCTCTTTTCCCGCCCCAAATTTGCTTTTTCCCCCCCTAAATCCTTTTTTCCACCCCAAATCCCCTTTTTCCCACCCCAAATCCTCTTTTTCCCACCCCAAATCCTTTTTTCCCACCCCAAATCCTCTTTTCTCACCCCAAATCCCCTTTTTCCCACCCCCAAATCCTCTTTTTCCCGCCCCAAATCCTCTTTTTCCCGCCCCAAATCCTCTTTTTCCTCCTCCAAATCTATTTTTTCTCACCCCAAAACCATTCTTGGTCACCCCAAATCCTTTTTTCCCACCCCAAATCCTCTTTTTCCCACCCAAATCCTCTTTTCCACCGCCAATCCTCTTTTTCCCACCCCAAATCCCCCTTTTTCCACCCAAATCCTCTTTCCCGCCCCAAATCTCTTTTTTCACCCCAAATAATCCTCTTTCCAACCCAATCCTCTTTTCCCACCCCAAATCCTCTTTTTCCCACCCCAAATCCTCTTTTTCCCACCCCAAATCCACTTTTGGCCACCCCAAATTTGCTTTTTCGTGCCCCAAATCTGCTCTCTGCCACCCCAAGTCTTTCCTGACACCCCAAATCTGCGTTTTTCTACCCCAAATCTGTTCTTGGCCACCCCAAATCTGCCCTGATGTTCCTGGACGGATCCTGGATGGATCCTGGATGGATTTAGGGGATCCAGGCAGGCAAGACAGGGATTTTGGGACACGGAAAAACCACCAAAAACGTGGGAAAAAACAGGAAAAAATTACAAATCCTGGGAAAATCCCAAATTTCCCCTCACACCAGCGTGGAATCCTTGCTCAGGGGCTTCCGAGCCATCACATTCCTCATCTCCTGTGTGATCCTGGATGGATCCTGGATGGATCTGGATGGGTTCTGGATGGATCCTGGATGGATCTGGATGGATCTGGATGATCCTGGATGGTCCTGGATGGATCCTGGATGGATCTGGATGATCCTGGATGGATCCTGGATGGATCTGGATGGTCCTGGATGGATCCTGGATGGATCTGGATGGATCTGGATGATCCTGGATGGATCTGGATGATCCTGGATGGTCCTGGATGGATCCTGGATGGATCTGGATGATCCTGGATGGATCTAGATCATCCTAGATGGATCCTGGATGATCCTGGATGGATTTTGATGATCCTGGATGAGCCCAGATGATCCTGGATGGATTTAGGGGGTCCAGGCGGGCAGGAGAAGGATTTTGGGACACGGGGAAAAAAGCCATTTTTCCAGGAAAAAACCACCAAAAATGTGCAAAAAAACCGGGAAAACCCACCAAATCCCGGGAAAATCCCGAATTTCCCCTCACACCAGCGTGGAATCCTTGCTCAGGGGCTTCCGAGCCATCACATTCCTCATCTCCTGTGTGATCCTGGATGGATCTGGATGATCCTGGATGGTCCTGGATGGTCCTGGATGGATCCTGGATGGATCTGAATCTTCCTGGATGGGTTCTGGATGATCCTGGATTGTCCTGGATGATCCCCGATGGATCTGGATGGGTTCTGGATGGATCCTGTATGGATCCGATTCTTCCTGGATGGATCTCCATGGGTTCTGGATGATCCTGGATGGATCCTGGGTGGATCTGGATGGATTCTGGATGGATCCTGGATGGATCTAGATCATCCTAGATGGATCCTGAATGGATCTGAATGGATCTGGATGGATCCTGGATGGATTTAGGGGGTCCCGACAGTCAGGAGAAGGATTTTGGGACACGGAAAAAACCCCATTTTTCCAGGAAAAAACGTGGAAAAAAAGCAGGAAAACCCACCAAATCCCAGGATAATCCCAAATTTCCCCTCACACCAGCGTGGAATCCTTGCTCAGGGGCTTCCGAGCCATCACATTCCTCATCTCCTGCGTGATGAGATTCCAAGGTTTCCCCCGCGCCTGGAGCAGCCCGGAATCCTCCGCCAGCGTCCTGTGCGTGCGGGCCAATTCCCGCTGCTGCAATTCCCCCTGGAATTCCCCCTGGAATTCCCCGCTCCGGCTGCTGCCGGAGGCCGAGCCCGGCTGGGATTTGCGCCGAGGGAAAAGCGGGAAGGAGAATTCCCGAGGGATTCTGTGGGGCCGGAGCCGCGGAGGAGGAGCCGCCGCGCCGTCGCCGTCGCCGGGCCGCGTGGATTCGTTCTCGTACAAAGCTTGGGAATGGGAAGGATCCGGGCGGTTCCGTCGGGAAATTTGGGATGCTCGGAGCAGGGAGTGGAGCAGGGAGAGGAGCAGGAGGAGAATTCCCGAGGCCAGGATGGAGGCGCTGGCGATTCCGGCCTCCAGCTCGAACAGCAGCAGCATGGAAAGGGCCAGGGCTGGGAAAGGAGAGGACAGGGATGGGCTGAGGAGCCGGGAGGAGAAATCCGTGGAATTCTGTGGAATTCCGTGGGGTGGTTGAGGTTGGGAAAGGGCTCAGGGAAAGTCTGAGGAGCTGGGAGTAAAAATTCATGGAATTTCATGGGATTTCCTGGGGTTTTGTGGGGTTTTGTGGGATGGTTGAGGTTGGGAAAGGGCTCAGGGAAAGTCTGAGGAGCCGGGAGAAGAAATTCATGGAATTTCGTGGGATTTCGTGGGGTGGTTGAGGCTGGGAAAGAGCTCAGGGACAGCTTGAGGAGCTGGGAGGAGAAATTAATGGAATTTCATGGGATTTTGTGGGATTTTGTGGGGTTTTGTGGGATGGTTGAGGCTGGGAAGGAGCTCAGGAGCCTGGAGTAAAAATTAATGGAATTTCATACAAATTCATGGAATGGTTGAGGTTGGGAAAGAGCTCAGGGACAGCCTTGGGAGCCAGGAGGAAAAATTCATGGAATTTCATGGAATTTCGTGGGATTTTGTGTGAATTCATGGAGTGGGTGAGGTTGGGAAAGAGCTCAGGGACAGCCTGAGGAACTGGGAGTAAAAATTCATGGAATTTCATGGGATTTCCTAGGATTTTGTGAGGTTTTCTGGGATGGTTGAGGCTGGGAAAGAGCTCAGGAGCCTGGAGTAAAAATTAATGGAATTTCATACAAATTCATGGAATGGTTGAGGTTGGGAAAGAGCTCAGGGACAGCCTTGGGAGCCAGGAGGAAAAATTCATGGAATTTCATGGAATTTCGTGGGATTTTGTGTGAATTCATGGAGTGGGTGAGGCTGGGAAAGAGCTCAGGGACAGCCTGAGGAGCTGGGAGGAGAAATTCATGGAATTTTGTGGGGTTTCATGGGATGGTTGAGGCTGGAAAAGAGCTCAGGAGCTCAGAGTAAAAAGGGATGGATTTGAAAATTTATGGAATGGTTGAGGTTGGGAAAGAGCTCAGGGACAGCTCAGGAATTCTCCAGCTCCTTCCCAGCTTCCTCAGGAATTCTCAACTCCCTCAGGAATTCTCCAGCCTCTTCCCAGGAATTCTCCATCCCCTTCCCAGCTCCCTCAGGAATTCATCCCATTCCCAGCTCCCTCAGGAATTCTCAACTCCCTCAGGAATTCTCCAACCCCCTTAGGAATTCTCCATCCCGTTCCCAGCTCCCTCAGGAATTCTCCAGCCTCTTCCCAGGAATTCTCCATCCCTTTCCCAGTTCCCTCAGGAATTCCCAGCTTCCTCAGGAATTCTCCAGCCTCTTGCCAGGAATTCTCCATCCCCTTCCCAGCTCCCTCAGGAATTCATCCCGTTCCCAGCTCTCTCAGGAATTCTCAACTCCCTCAGGAATTCTCCAGCCCCCTCAGGAATTCTCCATCCCTTTCCCATCTCCATTCCCACCTCTGGACCAATCCAACCCTTACACAATTCCCAGCTCGGAGCCCTGGAATGGGAAATCCACGGCATGGGAATGAGCTGGAAAAGCAGCGCTGGAGCAGAGCCCAGTCCCGGGCCGGACTGGGAGCACTGGGAGCACTGGGAGCACTGGTGGGACCCTCACCGGTGAGGTAGAGGCAGAGGCCGCAGCAGAAGAGGCCGATGGCCGCGTGCCGGACGCTCCGGGAATCCAGCAGGAACCACTCTGCCCTGGAAAAGAGGGAAAAGAGGGAAAAGGGAGCCTCTGGAAAGGCCCCGAGCTCAGGGAAAAGAGCCCCGGGCAGGATCCTGGAGCTGCTCCGAGCTGGGAAAAATCGGGAGGTGGGGGAGTTGGAGCTGATCCTGATCCTGATCCTGCTCCAATTCCAGGGGAAAATCGGGAGGTGGAGCTGATCCTGATCCTGCTCCAATTCCAGGAAAAAATCGGGAGTTGGAGCTGATCCTGATCCTGATCCTGCTCCAATTCCAGGGAAAAATCGGGAGTTGGAGCTGATCCTGATCCTGCTCCAATTCCAGGGGAAAATCGGGAGTTGGAGCTGATCCTGATCCTGATCCTGCTCCAATTCCAGGGAAAAATCGGGAGTTGGAGCTGATCCTGATCCTGCTCCAATTCCAGGGGAAAATCGGGAGGTGGAGCTGATCCTGATCCTGCTCCAATTCCAGGGGAAAATCGGGAGGTGGGGGAGTTGGAGCTGATCCTGATCCTGCTCCAATTCCAGGGAAAAATCGGGAGTTGGGGAACTCAGAACTGATCCTGGGGCTGCTCCAATTCCAGGAAAAACTGATCCTGGGGCTGCTCCGAGCTGGGAAAAATCGGGAGTTGGGGGAGTTGGAGCTGATCCTGATCCTGCTCCAATTCCAGGGGAAAATCGGGAGGTGGGGGAGTTGGAGCTGATCCTGATCCTGCTCCAATTCCAGGAAAAACTGATCCTGGGGCTGCTCTGAGCTGGGAAAAATCGGGAGGTGGGGGAGTTGGAGCTGATCCTGATCCTGCTCCGATCCCAGAAATAAACTGATCCTGGTCCTGCTCCAATCCCGGGAAAACTGATCCTGGTCCAAGGAAAAAAACTGATCCTGGGGCTGCTCCAATCCCGGGAAAAACTGGTCCTGGTCCTGCTCTAATCTGGGAAAAATTCTGGAGTTGGGGAGCTCAGAACTGATCCTGGAGCTGCTCCAATCCCAGGAAAAACTGATCCTGGTCCAAGGAAAAAACTGATCCTGGGGCTGCTCCGAGCTGGGAAAAAGCGGGAGTTGGGGAAGTCAGAACTGATCCTGGTTCTGCTCCAATTCCAGGAAAAAACTGATCCTGGTCCAAGTAAAAAAACTGATCCTGGGGCTGCTCCGAGCTGGGGAAAATCGGGAGTTGGGGGAGTTGGAGCTGATCCTGATCCTGCTCCAATTCCAGGGGAAAATCAGGAGTTGGGGAACTCAGAACTGATCCTGGTCCTGCTCCAATCCTGGTCCAGCCCAAAATTCCACATTTCCAGCCCAAAATTCAGCATTTAAAGCCCAAAATTCCACATTTCCAGCCAAAATTCAGCATTTAAAGCCCAAAATTCAAGGTTTCCAGCCCAAAATTCCACATTTCCAGCCCAAAATTCAGCATTTAAAGCCCAAAATTTAACATTTCCAGCCCAAAATTCAGCATTTCCAGCCCAAAATCCAAGCCGGCATCGCATCAAAACGGGAATTTTTTTTTGGTTGTTCATTTTCCAGCCGAAAAAATCGCCCGAAAATCCAAGTTTATTGTGTGGATTTTGGATTTTTTTGGGTGTTTTTGGGGAATCTTTTTCTCTCTGCTCCGTTAATGAAGCGTTGGAAGCGGCGCCGCTGGAATTTCTCCAGCCCCGGGGGCTGATTGGATTCTCTAATTAGGGACAAAAAGGAGCTCTTGGGGACATCGGCATTCCTTTGGGATGAGCTCCCACCAAAAATCCGCCCCGAGGCTCCCACCGAAATCCTTTAAAATCGGATTTTTCCCGAGTTTTTTTTTTCGTTTTAAGCCAGGATCCATGAAAATAAAAATAAATAGGAATTTTCCTAAGGGAATAATTAATGAGTGATTAAATCGACACGTGGTTAATGAGTGACCCCAGGGATATTTTGGGGTGATCCCTGGGGGTTCGGGAGTTCCTGTGACCCCCCCAAAACTCGCTGGGAATTTGAAATATTGGAAATTAAATCACCGGGATTGTGCAGCCAGGTCTAAACTCGCTCTTAAATCCATAAATTTTGCCCAAAATTCGAATTAAAGGGCACAAATCCCGCCCTGGGGTCATTTTGGGGTGATCCCTGGGGGTTCGGGAGTTCCTGCGAGGCCCCCAAAACTCGCTGGGAATCTGAAATATTGGAAATAAAATCCCCGGGATTGTGCAGCCAGGTCTAAACTCGCTCTTAAATCCAAAAAGTCTCCAAAGTCCGAATTAAAGGGCACAAATCCAGCCCTGGGGTCATTTTGGTGCCATTAGAGACCCCAGGGACAACATTTTGGGGGTTTTGGGGTGATCCCTGGGTGTTGGGGTGACCCCAGGAGCTCCTGTGAGCCCCCCAAAACTCGCTGGGAATTTCAAATATTGAAAATTAAATCCCCGGGATTGTGCAGCCAGGTCTAAACTCGCTCTTAAATCCAAAAAGTCACTAAAATTCGAATTAAAGGGCACAAATCCTGCCCTGGGGTCATTTTGGGGTGATCCCTGGGGGTTCAGGAGCTCCTGCGAGGCCCCAAAACTCGCTGGGAATCTGAAATATTGGAAATTAAATCCCCGGGATTGTGAAGCCAGGTCTAAACTCGCTCTTAAATCCAAAAAGTCTCTAAAATCCGAACTAAAGGGCACAAATCCAGCCCTGGGGTCATTTTGGTGCCATTAGAGACCCCAGGGACAACATTTTGGGGGTTTTGGGGTGATCCCTGGGTGTTGGGGTGACCCCAGGAGCTCCTGTGAGCCCCCCAAAACTCGCTGGGAATTTCAAATATTGAAAATTAAATCCCCGGGATTGTGCAGCCAGGTCTAAACTCGCTCTTAAATCCAAAAAGTCACTAAAATTCGAATTAAAGGGCACAAATCCTGCCCTGGGGTCATTTTGGGGTGATCCCTGGGGGTTCAGGAGCTCCTGCGAGGCCCCAAAACTCGCTGGGAATCTGAAATATTGGAAATTAAATCCCCGGGATTGTGAAGCCAGGTCTAAACTCGCTCTTAAATCCAAAAAGTCTCTAAAATCCGAACTAAAGGGCACAAATCCAGCCCTGGGGTCATTTTGGTGCCATTAGAGACCCCAGGGACAACATTTTGGGGGTTTTGGGGTGATCCCTGGGTGTTGGGGTGACCCCAGGAGCTCCTGTGAGCCCCCCAAAACTCGCTGGGAATTTCAAATATTGGAAATAAAATCCCCGGGATTGTGCAGCCAGGTCTAAACTCGCTCTTAAATCCATAAATTTTACCAAAATTCGAATTAAAGGGCACAAATCCAGCCCTGGGGTCATTTTGAGGTGATCCCTGGGGGTTCAGGAGCTCCTGCGAGGCCCCAAAACTCGCTGGGAATTTCAAATATTGGAAATTAAATCCCCGGGATTGTGCAGCCAGGTCTAAACTCGCTCCAAAAAGTCGCTAAAATCCGAATTAAAGGGCACAAACCCAGCCCTGGGATTCACGGAAGGCCCCCCGAGGGGAATTTGGGGGATTTTTTCCCCGTTTGCTCCCCGAAATCTCCTTTTGGGGCAGGGCCCAGCAAATCCCCACGCGGATTTTGGGGCGCGGGAGGGGCCGGCAGCTCCCGGTGCTCTGGGGACCCCTCCGTGTCCCGGTGACAATGCCGGGGTGGCGCTGCCACCCTCACCCCTCATTGCCCGGTCCCTCCGGTCCATCCCGGACCCCTCCGAGCATCCCCGGCCCCTCCAGCCCCGGTTTCCCGGAACCCCCGCAGTTCCCGAGCCCCCCCGGTCCCTCCAGTCCTGTCCCCCCTGTCCATCCCAGACGCCTCCGAGTCCCCCCGGCCCCTCCAGCCCCGGTTCCCCGGTACCCCCGCGGTTCCCGAGCCCCCCCGGTCCCTCCAGCCTTTTCCCTCCTGTCCATCCCGGACCCCTCCGAGCATCCCCGGCCCCTCCATTCCCGGTCCCCCAGTGTCCCCGCCTCTCCCGAGCCCCCTCCGGCCCCTCCATCCCCGGTTCCCCGGAGCCCCCTCGGTTCCCGAGCCCTCCCCGGCCCCTCCATCCCCGGTTCCCCGGAGCCCCCGCCGCTCTCACCGCTCGCTCCCCGGCTGCCCCCGGCACAGCTCGGTGCTGAAGTAGCCGTGCAGGAGGCAGAGCAGGAGGCAGCTCACGTTGAGCACCAGGCAGAGCGCGGCCAGCACGGCCGACACCGGCAGCAGAGCGGCGGCCACCGGCTCCGGGAGCGCCCCGGAACGGGCACCGGCCCCGGGAGCGGCGCCGGGAGCGGCCCCGGGAGCGGCGCGGCCCGACGGCAGCTGGAAGATGAGGCTGGAGGAGAGCAGGGCCATGGCGGCGGACAAGGTGCCGAAGAGCAGCATCACCGTCAGAGCTCGCTGCGGGTACGGGGAGGGCATGGCCGGGCCGGGACCGGCACCGGGAACCGGGGGGAACCGCGGGGAACCGGGGGAAAACCGGGGCCGCGACTCCTCGGCGCTGCCGCTGCGGGAGCTCGGACGGGGAATGGGAACCGGGAATGGGAACCGGGAATGGGAACAGGGAGCGGGCACCGGGCCGGGAGCGCCCCCGTCCCGCGGTGTCCGCCGGTCCTGTCCCCGGTCCTGGGCCCCCCCGCTCCCCCCGGATCGGCTCCGCCCCCGGTGAGGCCCCTGGGGCTGGGAGGGAGCGGGAGCGGGGGTGGGGACTGAGGACGGAGGGACGGACGGATGGACAGACGGACACCGAGCCGCTCCCCCCATTCCCAGCCCCGCTCCTGGGAAAACCCCGGGATTGACCCCCCTGGTGTAAGCCCGGTGTGGAACGGGGGCGGTGGGAAGCGATTCCCCGATCCCGCATCCCCCGGGAGAGGCGCCTTTGGCCGGGATTGTCCCTTCCAGCCCCGCAGGGAACTCCCGGAACGTTCCCAGTCCCGCCAGGCTGAGAAAGGACCCTCGGGCCGGCCCCTGGGACCCCCGCGAGTTTCCCATGCCTTAAAAATATCCTGGGAAGCGGAATCGCCTTTTCCTTTGGGATCTGCCCTGCCAGCGCCTTCCCCTGGGAATCGCGGGGGTTTCGAGCGGGAATAACTCCGGAAAATTCCCCCCACGGGTCACCTGGCACCTTGGGAAGCGCGGGAGCAGCCGCTGGAGCAGGGATTTTGCTGGGGGAGGGACAAGGGGACACGAGGGGACATTGTTGGGGTCTGGCCTTTCCAGGTGCCCGCAGCCTCCTCTGTCCCAGCGTGCCCTGGCCGGGCTGTGGGATCGGGATTCTCCAGCCCTTTCCCAGCTCCCAAACTTCCCAAACTTCCCAAAGTTCCCAAACTTCCCAAACTTCTCAAACTTCCCAAACTTCCCAAACTTCCCAAACTTCCCAAACTTCCCAAACTTCCCAAACTTCTCAAACTTCCCAAACTTCTCAAACTTCCCAAACTTCGCATCCCAAACTTCCCAAACTTCTCAAACTTCGCGAACTTCGCATCCCAAACTTCACATTCCAAACTTCACCCTGTTCCGAAACTTCACGTCCCAAACTTCGCATCCCAAATTTCACATCCCGATTTTCCCATCCCAAATTTCCCATCCCAAACTTCGCATCCCAAACTTTACATCCCAAACTTTACATCCCAAACTTCACACCGCAAACTTCACCCTGTTCCCAAATTTCACATCCCAAACTTCACACCCCAAACTTCACATCCCAAACTTCGCATCCCAAGCTCTACATCCCAAACTTCACACCCAAAACTTCGCATCCCAAATTTCCCATCCCAAATTTCACATCCCAAACTTCGCATCCCAAGCTCTACATCCCAAACTTCACACCCCAAACTTCGCATCCCAAATTTCCCATCCCAAATTTCACATCCCGAACTTCGCATCCCAAACTTCGCACCCCAAACTTCGCATCCCAAGTTTCACATCCCGCAGGGCTGTGGGATCCGGAGGAGCGGTGCTGGCTGTCCCCTCCGGTCCCCTCCCGTCCCCTCCGGTCCCCTCCGGTCCCCTCCCGGCCCGTCCCGCGTGGGTGGTTCCCGCTGGCACCCTCGGCCCCGGCCAGAGCCGCGCGGGACTCGGGGCTATTTTGAAGTCCGGCCGTGTTGGCCTTGGCAGGGCCGGGCTTTGGCTCCAGGCTCCTTTCCAGCATTTTTGGCTGCGCAGGGGGAAGGAAGGGGGGGGGGGATGGCAGTCCCTGGGACTTGGCACCGAGTCCCCAAACCAGCTCCTGGTGACGGCATCTCTGTCCCTTTCCCGTGTCCCGCACGGTGACAGCGCTCAGCCGTGTCCCCCACCGGGGTCGCTCGGGGTGCAGCTCTCACCCCCAGGGCACCCAGCGCCTCAGGCTCCCCAAAATCCCGGGATTTTGGGGCAGGAAGAGCCTCAAGAGGGAGCTCAAAGCTTTCAAGCTGCCACCCCGGAGCTGGGAAGGAGCGGCCGGGCACAGCCCAGCCTGGGCACCCCCCGAGCCGGGGACACCGCGGGGTCCCTGTGCCCCGAAATGGCTTTGCCTGGCACGGCTGGGGGTGGCCCTGACCCGGGCCGGGCCCTGGGGTGTCCGAGGTGGAGGAAGGACAGGACAGGACAGGACAGGGATGTCCCCAACCCAAAGCGGGCAAAGAGCCACCCCAAATGTCCCCAAACTGTCCCCAGGGCAGGATGGGACACCTGGATGTGTCACCTCTGCCGGAGCTCCGGCGCTTCTGCTCTCCCCTCTTCAGGATCAATTAAGATTACGAGCGGGGCTAATTAACGCTCTGCTAATTGCGCTCTATAAATCAGGAGATTTAAAAGCAGCGCGAGGATGTCACGTCCTGAGAGCCTGAGAGTCCAGAAATTCCACATTTTTCCACGTTTTCCTCCCGATTTTCCTGGGATTGGGAGCCGGGACTGGACCCCCAGGGTGCAAAGATGTCCCCGTTGTGGGGCTGGCACCCGATTTCCCTGATTTCCCTGATTTCCCTGATTTCCCTGATTTCCATGGTTTTCATGGTTTCCCTGATTTCCCTGATGATTTCCCTGATTTCCCCGATTTTCGTGATTTCCCCGATTTTCCTGATTTCCCCGATTTCCCTGATTTTCCTGATTTCCCTGATTTCCATGGTTTTCCTGCTTTCCCTGATTTCCCTGATTATCCCGATTTCCCTGATTTCCCCGATTTCCCTGATTTCCCTGATTTTCCTGATTTCCGCGATTTCCCTGATTTCCTGATTTTCCTGATCTTCCTGATTATCCCGATTATCCCGATTATCCCGATTATCCCGATTTCCCTGATTTCCCAATTTACCCGATTTCCCTGATTTCCCTGATTTCCATGGTTTTCCCGATTTCCCCAATTTCCATAATTTCCCCGTTATCCCTGATTTCCCCGATTTCCCCGATTTTCCTGATTTCCCTGTTATCCCTGATATTCTCTTCTCCCACCTTTTGTCCAGGAGTTCCTCTCACGGAACGGGAATTTGGGAATTGCATCAGTCCCCCCCCGACGGCTGTAAACACGGAGGGGGGGTCCCAGTGGGATCCCGGGAATCCCCGCAGCTTCCCGAGGGGCTGGAATGGAACAGGATCCCCCAAATGGCACCCACCCCATGTCCTGGTCACCCCTGTGGTCCCACAGGGCAGAGGTCACCCCAGGACACCCCAGGACAGGACAGGACACGGCTGGGGATTAATTTGGGAAGTGATGCCCGGCTGGCACCGGGGGCACTCACACCCGACCTCAGCCCGGCCCCGTGGCTTTCGGACAGACCTGCTTTGCTCCTGACAATCCTGCTGGGATTTTCGGGAAGAGGAGGGAAATTCCAGGGGTTTGAATGCACCGATTCCTCCCCAAAATCCCTCTGGGTACCCGCACTGCAGCGTGCCCGGATTTCCAAGCCTCTCCCTGCTGGGATGACCCAGCAGGATCCGTGTCCCCTTCACCAAAGCTTCCCAAAGTTTCCCAAATCCACTTTTTTTGGGATATTCGTGGGTGCATGGGGGTGACCGGGAATGTTTGACATCCCAAACCAAACCTGAGGCCTGCACCCACCTCCCGAATTCCCTGTCCTACCCAGACCTCCCCTCACGCCACCCTGACGTGTCCAGCTGTGCCTTCCCTGATTTTGGGGTCAGAGCATCCCCCGAGCTCAGGTTCTGCTCCCTCTGGGGACAAGCGGCTCCTCCGCACATTCCAGCCGGGAATTCCGGCTTCCAGCTCCGTTGTTCCCTGTCCTCAGCCCCCAGGCGGTCCCTGGCTCTGTCACCAGACGCAGCTGTCCCTTTTTGTCCCACGAAGTCACTTTGGGGCGTCTTCAGAGCCTTTGAGCCACAGCCAGCGACATCCTCTGCTCCCTGCTCCTCACCCGCGGGTTCCTGTCACCTCCCCCGGCTGGGATTGGGGACAGGGACAGGGAATGGCGGCGCTGAAGGTCCCAGGCGCTGCCAGGACCTGGAGGGTGACACGGAAGTGTCAGGGTGGGACTGGGGACAGGGACAGGGACAGGGACAGGGACAGGGACAGGGACAGGGACAGGGAACGGCGGCATGGAATGTCCCAGGTGCTGCCAAGACCCAGAGGGTGACACGGAGGTGTCAGGCTGGGACTGGGGACAGGGATAGGGACCGGGACAGGGACAGGGACAGGGACAGGAGATGGGGACAGGGACAGGGACAGGGATAGGGACAAGGACAGGGACAAGGACAGGGACAAGACAGGGACAGGGACAAGGACAGGGACAAGGACAGGGACAGGGAATGACACCCCCTGAAAGTCCCAGGTGCTGCCAGGACCCGGGAAGGTGACACGGAGGTTTCGGGGTTTCACTCGGGGTCCCCAGTGCTCCCTCACAGCCTCCCTGTGGCACTGTCACCGTTGGTGACACGGGGACAGGCTGGGACAGGGGGAGGGGGTGGCACCTCCAGGGCAATCACTGCAATATAAAAATATATAATAAATAAATAAATAAATAAATAAATAAAAATAAGGGGTGCCTTGGGTGTTCCCCTTTGGAGCTGAGGAGTTTTTTTTTGCCGAGCCCTTGGTGACATTGGGGACCCGGGGAGTGACACCCCCAAACCCCGAGGCTGAAGGGTCCCCAGAAACCACGATGAGACCCCTGGGGATCTGCCAGGAGCCAAACCCAGAGCCTCGTCCTAAAACTGAGCCCCAAAACCTCCATCTAAACCCGGCCTGAACCCCCCCATGAGGGCACAGCACCCCCTGGGACCCCCAAACTTCACCCCATCCCAGGGGATCAAATTCCCACGAAATTCTCCAAGTTCTCCCCCCCAAAACCCCATCCCAGCCCCCCCAATCCCTCCAAATTCACCCCCATTCCAGCCCCCCCACATTCCCACAAACTCATCCGCATCTTCCCCTCCAAATCTAATCCATCCCCCAGACCCCTCCAGCGTCGCCCCCACCCCGATTCCCCCAAATTCCCCCGGAATCCCCCAAATTCCCCCGAAATCCCCCCATCCCAACCCCAAATCGCCCAAATCCCCCCGGAATCCTCCCAATCCCAACCCCAAATCCCCCAAATTCCCCCGGAATCCCCCCAATCCCAAATCCCCCCGGAATCCCCCCAATCCCAACCCCAAATTCCCCAAATTCCCCGGAATCCCCCCAATCCCAGCCCCAAATCCCCCAATGCTCCCCGACTGCCCAGGCCCCTCCCCTTTCCATTCGCCACGCCCATCACCCGGTTAGGGGCGTGGTTATGCAAATGAACACCCACCTTTGACCAATGGCAGCGCAGCTCCGGTGCGCTATGCAAATCTTCCCCCGGGGTGGGCGGGGTTATGCAAATGTCACCGGCGCTGCTCGGGCAGGCGGCGGCAGCGCGCGCTCCGAGGACACGAACGGGACCGGGATCGGGACCGGGATCGGGACCGGGATCAACACCGGGATCAACACCGGGATCAACACCGGGGCCTCCCCGGCTCCCCCGCAGCGCCGGGCACCCGCTGCCGAGCGGGCTCGGAGCTGCCGAGGAGGAGAAGGCGCCGCTGTCCAGGTGCGTGTCCCGCGGCGGGCACCGGGGGCCCGGTGTCACCGGCACCGAGCAGAGGGGACAATGACAGGCGCCAGCAGCGCTGTCTGCTCCGCTCTACTCCATTCCACTCCGTTCTACTCCGTTCTGCTCCGTTCTGTTCCACCGGGGCTCCCCCGCTCGCAGCCGCCGCGCCGTCGGGGCGCACGGGCAGGGGGAGCGGGGCCGGCCCGGGGAGGGGCCGGTGCGGCCGGGCCGGCGCCCGGCGGGCTGCTCTGGGCACGGCGGAGCCCCGGCCCCCGCCCCGCCGTCTCGGGATGGCGGGCTATAAAAAGCCTGTGGTTTGCGCCGCGCTCGGGGCGGTTATTTTTACTCGTGTCTGCGCAGGGAGGAACGCCCGGGTTTAACCCAAAAGTGCAGCCTGGGTGGCAGCCGCCCTGTCCCGGCCCCGCCGCCACCTCCCCGCCACCCCCCCGGGCGCACCGGGGCCTTTGGGGGCTGGGGATGAGCTCGCCGCGCAGGGGGGAAACTGAGGCACGGCACCGGCGCGCTGGTGGCTCGGCGTGGTTGCGGTGACAGCGGTGACAGCGCGCTTGGTCACTCCTGGTGGCATTGTCGCTTGGCTGGGGTGGCACAGCGGCCTGGCTGGGCTCGGCACGTGCTGGTGGCAGCTCGGTTCCTTCCCGCTCCCCGGTGGGGACGGGACACGGCCAGGGGCACGTCCAGGGTGGTGGCACCTCCGTGTGGCATCTCCGGGGTGTCCCAGAGCACCTGGGTCCCCCTGTGACCCGTGGAGAGCGAGGTGGGTCCTTTTCTGGGTCCTTTTCCGGATCACCACAGCCCATGGCCAGCGTGTCCCTGTCGCTGTCGTTGTCCCTGTCCCTGCCGCTGTCCCTGTCCCCATCCTCAGGGTTTTCCCTCTTCTAATGAAACCCTCCCACCGCTCTCGGCTCTGGAGTTTCACAGGGAATGATTTCACCTGGAAGCTCCGGATGAGCAAAAAAAACAGGGATGGGACCAAGGGCTGTGCCCCCCCCCAGGGGACCCCCACGGGCATCCCAGGGGGCATCGGCTGGGAAAGGAGCGTGGGTGACCCCTCCGGACATCCCGGTCCTGGCTCTTTGCCGTGTCCCCGGCTGCCAGCTGGACACGTCAGGGTGGCGTGAGGGGAGGTCTGGGAAGGACAGGGAATTCGGGAGGTGGGTGCAGGCCTCAGGTTTGGTTTGGGATGTCAAACGTTGCCGGTCACCCCCATGCACCCACGAATATCCCAAAAAAAGTGGATTTGGGAAACTTTGGGAAGCTTTGGTGAAGGGGACACGGATCCTGCTGGGTCATCCCAGCAGGGAGAGGGTTGGAAATCCGGGCACGCTGCAGTGCGGGTACCCAGAGGGATTTTGGGGAGGAATCGGTGCATTCAAACCCCTGGAATTTCCCTCCTCTTCCCAAAAATCCCAGCAGGATTGTCAGGAGCAAAGCAGGTCTGTCCGAAAGCCACGGGGCCGGGCTGAGGTCGGGTCTGAGTGACCCCGGTGCCAGCCGGGCATCACTTCCCAAATTAATCCCCAGCTGCGGCCTGGGGCAGCCCAATCCCATGGGAATCGTGAGGTTTTTGGGGTTTTTTTTTCCCCTCCACGCTCTGGGCCTGGAGGGGGGGGTCCCCGTGTCCCTTCATCCCCCCGAGGACCACGAGCAGCCCCGTTTTTGGGGGGCCTTTTGATCCTTCCTCCTTCCACGCAGTCATTTTGGAACCGAAAAGCCTCCGCCCATCGGCACCGGGCCGTGGCAGCGCCCGGGACTTTCGCTCTGTGTCACCTCCGAGGTGACAGCGACAGCGCGGTGACAGCGGGGCTGGAGGGTGGCAGCGTCCCCCCGAGCCCGGGCAGACCTGGATGTGGCTCTGGATTGTCACAGGGCAGAGTCGCGACAGCGACAAATTAATTATAATCCCCCTAAGGGGTTTTGTGGGTGCTGGGTGACATTTGGGGCACGGGGGATGGAATTTTGGGGGTCGTGGCGGTCCCAAAAATCCCTCAGCGCCCCATCCCCACCTTTCCCCTACTTCCCATCCCGCTCCTGCTGCCGTCCCAGTCCCCACCCAGCGCCGCCAGCCCCGCGCTGGTTTGTACTGGTCGCTTGTTTAAACAACCTATAAAAAGCAGAAAGGGCCCGGCAGAAACTCCGCGGCTCAACTTTGACTTTTCCCCGCGCCGGGGCTCGGGATGCGGCTCGCACCAGCTCAGCCCTTCCCAGGGGATCTCCGGGATCCAAAATCGCGGCCCCAGCGGGGAGCAGGGGTTGGATTTGTCCCTCTGGTCCCAGCGTCGCTCCGTGCCCAGCCATCCCAAAATCCTCACTTTAAATCCCCATTTCCAACTCCAAACCCGGATCCCCTCTCGGTCCCAGAGGGGAGCAGGGGATTGGATTTGTCCCTCTGGTCGCAGCCTCGCTCCGTGCGCAGCAATCCTGAAATTCTCATTTTAAATCCCCATTTCCAACCCCAAACCCGGATCCCCTCTCGGTCCCAGCCTCATCCCCGCCCTCCTGTGGGATTTCGCCTCTCCTGGCTCAGATTTTCCCCTCGCTCCCCGTAAAGGCTGGGATGGAAACTCTTTTCTCCCCGCTTTAATCGTCTTTTTCCTCCACCAAAACGCTTTTTTGGGAGCTGCTTGATAACCACTCCCCTCCTATTCCCGCCCCATCACCCCCAGCTCTCAGATCTGCAAAAAAATTCCCAGAATCTGGTGAAAAAAACCCTTTTCCCTCACTTTTTATGCCCCAGGGGGGATGAATCCCTGAGGAGCTCAGAGACCCCGACTCGGGGGGGTTTTAGGGGAGCGCTCAGACCCTGGAGCAGCTTTTCCTGGAAGGATTTTAGGGTAAATCTGGTGGATTTAACACTTCTGGGATCATCCAGGTGTTGAGGGCGGTGCTGGGAGGCCCCGCGGTGGTGCCGAGAATCCCAGCCCGGCTCCCGGAAAAACGCGCCGCTCTCCCGGGATCCGTTCGGGCTCAGCTCCCTAATTAGGAGCCGCAATTAGGAATTCGCAGCCCCTAAAGGCTCGGAGGGTCCGGGGGGTTGATTACAAACCCCGGATCCGCGCTGGGGGTGCTGGATCCCACTGGGAACGGTTGGGATGAGGTGGGAGCGATCCCGATCCCACTGGGAACGGTTGGGATGAGGTGGGAGTGATCCCGATCCCACTGGGAACGGTTGGGATGAGGTGGGA
>JAVTVJ010002566.1:0-98249 GCA_034509425.1 Eopsaltria australis
AGAAGGAGCAGGAGCAGGAGAAGGAGAAGGAGAAGGAGAAGGAGAAGGAGAAGGAGAAGGAGAAGAGAAGGAGAAGGAGAAGGAGAAGGAGAAGGAGAAGGAGAAGGAGAAGGAGAAGGAGAAGGAGAAGGAGAAGGAGAAGGAGAAGGAGAAGGAGAAGGAGAAGGAGAAGGAGGAGAAGGATGTCCTGGGGCACTGTTAAGTGAAGATTCTTCACTGCCAGAAATAGTGAGGAAGAGTCCAGGAGGGATGGAAGGGGCATTGGGAGGCAACACTGGCACAGCAGCACCTGGGCTGACCAAGATGAAGATTTCCCTCCCAAAATTTTGGAGTCTGAAAAGCGCTGAGATCCCTCCAGAGCCTCCCTTGCAAAGCCCACGCATCCTCGTGCCTCCAGGTGATCCACAGCCCACATTTACCCATGGAATTTGCTCTCCTGAAGGCACCAGCGCCACGCACAAGCATTCTGGGGGGGCTGCCCCTCTCCTGCCACATTTTCCCCTCCCCACCAGCAGAACGAGCAGCTCGTGCTCGGGACAGACGTGTTTGGAGACGAGGGATGGAGTGGCTGGACAGGACTGCACCTGCTGCTTGTCCCTGGCTTCCATCAGTGCCACTGCACTAAATCCACCCGCAAAGGCTTGAAAGAAGGCGAAGGCAGCCAAGCCCAGGGAGGGCAAACAAGAAATCATTTACATCCCCCATAAATCGCGGCACGCCGTAACTCCTCGCACCTCGGCGCTCGGGGGCCACGGCTGACTGCAGAGGATAAGGAGACCCAGCAAGCCACAATTAAACCCTTATAACTCGTGAAGAAAACCCCAGCAGAAGGCTGCCATGTGCAAATCCACGGCGATTTTTTCCGAGCCCGATAATTATTTTTGTTGCGGCGACGAAAAACGGGCCCGCGTCAGCTGATGAATTAATGGGAGGGCCTGCAACAATTACTCCTTAAATACACAGAAGTCTCCCCAGTGTAAACACGCTCCCTTCTCTTGCAGGTCCTCGTGGTACGAGGCAGACGTAGCCCCGTGACTTATTGGCTGCCCATGATGGAGCAGTAAATGCTGCCTGTTTGATTGCTGCAGCCTCATGCCTTGCATTTCACAGGGCTCGATGGTGATTAATGAACAAACTGCCAACTGCAGCCAGAGGCTCAAACACAAGGCCACACTGTGAAACCTATGCTAATAGAGCACAATTTATATAAAAAGGGGGGGAATGTAAATATTTAACCGATGCCAGAGCTGGATGCTTTGGCCAAGCTGGGACTGAGCTACATTGATTGTTCAGGAGGAGCTTACACCCTAAAACCCACACAGGCCTGATCTCAGACGGGCTCAGAAGGCGGATTTAAAACTTCATTTCTTCTGCTAAAAGGCTGTTTTCTTAAATTTTGCTTCAAGTCGAGCAGATGCCACTTGTAAGAGCTGCTGTTTGTGTGTGGAGAGCTGGGCCTGGCTCAGGTCTCCCTGGGAGCACAGAGGGAAGTGGTGGCAGGCGGGATCCTGACCCGGATCCCCCAGAGACCAACACCAAACCAAAGCCCTCCAGCTAATTTGTGTTTATTAGCAGCCTCTGGAGAGGGCAGGGGCTCTGGGAGGTGAAGATTGAACTCCTTTCCCCAGGCTCTGGGTTGGGTTTCAATCACAGGCTGTCCTTGTCCTGCCCCTTGTCCTGCCCCTTGTCCTGCCCCTTGTCCTGCCCTCCTGGCGCTCCTGATCCAGGCTGTCCTCACAAAAGCAATTATGCAGGTAATTAGCCTGCACAAAAGGTTTACATCGATGCTTCAGAGGTTTCTTTTTAATCCCTTCATTGATGGAAAGAGTTAATTGATTTAGCCACAGTTACAACTTATTTGCTGTAAGAAGTTTCCTAAATCCAAGGTTCAGCAGGATCTTCTGGATTCAGGTACTCACTGACATCAAGAAAAATTAAATCCAAGCTTAACCAAATTTATTTTCACTGCTGCTCTTGGGGGGATCTTCAGTTTCATCAGTGGCTGAAGCACAGTCTTGAACTGTATTCCCCATGATTTCCAAGGATATTCCATGGAATCCCATCCCATCCCATCCCATCCCCTCCCATCCCGGGCATGCAGAGCTCAGCACTGCGAGCCCCATGCTCGCAGCTTCACAACAGCCACCAAATCCTTGACAAAATCTCCTGAATCCCTCAATTCTTCAGCAATCCTTCTGCACTTCCCAAAGCTCAGCCGGCGCTGGTTTTGTCGGTGCCAAAGAGCCACTTCTAGAAAACACAATTAAGACATCGCGAGCCTTCACCTTAATTGCACCCAGCAGCACGAACGTCTGTGGGCTCCGTGACCCCGTAATGGCTTTGCCACAAAAACCCAGCCCACAGTCTCTAAAAGTTAATAGCCTGTACAATGGAAAATCAACAGGAGCGGGGCAGCGCCGCCTTCTTCAGCCCTAACTGCTTTAGCAGCCGCGGAAGCCTCACGGAAGGATAAACCACTGATGATTTTTTTATTAGCTCAACAAACAAGAAGCTCAGCATTTGGTGGAGCGCTACTGCCGAGCCACAGGGATTGGGTTTCAAAGCCGTGGCAACTGCCATGCTTTAAGGAACTCGTTAGGCTGGAAATGGATATGGGCTCCCTCTGGAAGGCAAGGCAATCCAAATAAACACGCTGAGCACGGCAGCATCCAGATGAACTTCCAGGGGACCCCCTGTTCCTCTCCCAGGAGCAAAACCCACACAGTGCCAGGGTTTGTGAACTTCCAGGGGACCCCCTGTTCCCTCCCACAATGCCAGGGTTCAGGGGACCCCCTGTTCCTTCCCCCAGGAGCAAAACCCACACTATGCCAGGGTTTATGGAGTTCCAGGGGACCCCCTGTTCCTCTCCCAGGAGCAAAGCCCACACAGTGCCAGGGTTTGTCAAATTCAAGGGTTCCCCCTGTTCCTTCCCCCAGAAGCAAAACCCACACAGTGCCAGGGTTTATGAAATTCCAGGGGACCCCCTGTTCCCTCTTCCAGGAGCAAAACCCACAGCACTGCCAGGGTTTATGGAGTTCCAGGGGACCCCCTGTTCTCTCCCCAAGGAGCAAAACTCACACAGTGACAGGGTTTGTGAACTTCCAGGGGACCCCCTGTTCCCTCCCACAGTGCCAGGGTTCAGGGGACCCCCTGTTCTCTCCCCAAGGAGCAAAACCCACAGCACTGCCAGGGTTTATGGAGTTCCAGGGGACCCCCTGTTCCCCTCCCAGGAGCAAAGCCCACTCAGTGCCAGGGTTTGTGAAATTCAAGGGTTCTCCCTGTTCTCTCCCCAAGGAGTAAAACCCACACAGTGCCAGGGTTTGCGAACTTCCAGAGGTTCCCCTGCTCCCTCTCACAGTGCCAGGGTTTGTGAAATTCAAGGATTCCCCCTGTTCCTTCCCCCAGGAGCAAAACCCACACAGTGCCAGGGTTTATGAAGTTCCAGGGGACCCCCTGTTCCCTCCCACAATGCCAGGGTTCAGGGGATCCCCTGTTCCTTCCCCCAGGAGCAAAACCCACAGCACTGCCAGGGTTTACAGAGTTCCAGGGGACCTCCTGTTCCTCTCCCAGGAGCAAAGCCCACTCAGTGCCAGGGTTTGTGAAATTCAAGGGTCCCCCCGTTCTCTCCCCGAGGAGCAAAGCCCACTCAGTGCCAGGGTTTGTGAACTTCCAGAGGTCCCCCTGTTCTCTCTTGGAGGACCAAAACCCACTCAGTGCCAGGGTTTGTGAAGCTCCAGGGACCCCCTGTTCCCTCCCCCAGGAGCAAAGCCCACTCAGTGCCAGGGTTTATGAAATTCCAGGGGATCCCCTGTTCCCTTCCACAATGCCAGGGTTCAGGGGTCCCCCTGTTCCCTCCCCCAGGAGCAAAGCCCACTCAGTGCCAGGGATTTCTGTGGCTGCTCCCAATCCTTGCTCTCCAGGCCAAAGGAGAGCAGCGATCTCAAGCTCAGCAGGTGATCAGAGCGAGGGGCTGCCAAAGTAAGCCCGGCCTAGGGATGGTGCTGAGTTTAAATGCTCACAGAGCCATTAAAGGGCTCCATTCCCATCGCTCAGCTCTGGGAGCATCCAGGATGATTTTGTACGGGCTATTTACAGGGCAAGGAAAACACAGCTTCTCCTTGAAGGCTCCGAAGCAAACCTGACACCGGGAAATGGAGATGGAGGAATGGCCCGGAGAGTTCTCACTCATTTCACAGGGAATATTTACAGGCTGCTCCTCCAGCTTTCTTCCACTCATCTGTAACGAGTTCCTAAACCACTCCTTGTGGTCAAGGCAGATTTTTGTGCTGTTTGGCTTTTCAAGTTTCCCAAAGTTCATTCCCAGGTCCTTTCCCCACTCTGCCAGGAGCTTCACCCTCTGCTTTGCCCCGCTCACCATCGTGTGCAAGACCCCATTTTACCAAAACAAAGAAAATCCTGAAGGAAGAAGGATGGAGAGGGAGCATTCCTAAGTGCAATTTTTGGGAGGAGGATTCCTGCCTGAGAGATACAGAGCACTGATTGCACGAAGTCTAAACACTCCATCAGTGATAGGAGAAATATGTTGGAAATATGCATTTTTTATTCTGGCAATTACCTTATCTTGTTCAGGATTCTGGTCAAATATCACAATCTAACACCTGTTTAATTTAAATTAAAGTGCTGAAGTAACCAAACTCCTTCCCCTGTGGCATTAAAAGACTAAAATCTTTCCACTGTTTAACACATGGCTGTTCGAGGAATATTTGAACTGAATCCAGATTTTACTGAGATACTTAAAAAATCCAGCATCAGTTAATGATTTTGGATGCTGTTTCAGGTTTGTGCATGTCTTTAATCCTCCTGAAGCACAGCACTGCCAAACTGAGTATTTTCTCACCCAAATTCCCAAATTAATTCACTCTGACAGGGGGTTTGTGTGCTGCTCTTATCCATAGTGTTTATATAAGGCCAGGGATAGCAGATTAGAGCATTACAATAATCTTTTAAAAAATTAGCTATTAAAGACTCAGGAGGGGCATAAGAGAAGAGATTTAAACTGAAGGAGAGCAGATTTAGATTAGGATTAGGGAGAAATTCTTTACTCAGAGGATGCTGAGGCTCTGGCGTGGTTTTCCCAGAGAAGTTGTGGCTGCCTTGGCCTTGGGCACTTCCAGGGATGAGGAGTCCAGAACCTGTCAGAAATATTCTCAATTTATGCCAAAGGCAGGGTAAAAAATACCTGCAGTTGGAGCCACATTCACAAAAAAAAATAAACCAGGACTGGATTGCACAGGGAGAAATATCCTGGATAAAGAAATCAAATTATTCCTGCCACATCCAGGGCCACAGGGATGGTCCAAAGCACATCCCAGCTCTCAATGCAAACTAAAACAAACTGCAAATGTCAGTCATGCAGAAGTGGCTTTTCCCACCACGTTTCTCAGCAGATTGGCTCTTGTTTGGGATGCCTGGGCTGGTGGTGGAAGGTGGGAATTCCTGGGAGATGTGGTTCCCTCCAAACCACGCAGCAAATCGTGCCCTGTGATTTTGGTTTCCTTGCATTGCTGCCTTTGGGAGCATTTGATCCCTGCCCAAACACATCCCACAGACACAGTGCACACACAGCTGGGCAGAGCCAGCTCTGGGGCTGGGATACACAATCTGGGATGCTCTCACATCCCAAACATCTCACCTGTGAAGCATTTCCTGTGCCCAGAAGCTCTCCCCACTGATAAAGTGCATTTTAACTGTGTGACTGATGCAGAGTGTGTGGAGATTTTTACTATCACAGCTTTGCTGCTGCTCCTTCAAGGTAAAATCCATTTAAAAAGAGGAGTTATTGCATCAACTTTATCCAGTTCTACCTGAGCCCTCCAAAGACAGAGTCAGCCTGGAGTTTCAGTCACCTGCAGTGTCACATCCAAAGCAATAAATGTAATTATTATTTATTGCTAGCAATGAGCAGAACCTCTGTTCCACCCTTCCAGGATGGAATTAATTATTAAACGTATTTGGGCAGTTTTATACTAATGCAAAGCTGAGCACAGGGGTGTAAATGAGGAGTAATTTTTGCAGAGGGATGTGTGAATCCAAGAAATCTGGAAATAACTGACATGAGGTGACAGAGGAAAACCAGCGTCCTGTGACACCTGAACCTTGCCCTTCCCAGTTTTACCTGACAAGAAAGAGCCCAACTCTTCCGAATATTTTGCTGTGTTTAAACAAACTTTGAGAAATGGAATCGGAGAGGAGCCTGACACCCTTGTCTTGCCCACTTTGTATCAGCCCAAAGATGAACTCTTCCTTCCCAGGAATAGGAGATGAAAGAGAGGAATGGGATGAGGCACCTGTAAATTTTCCAGCCTCCATCTGCCCCTGGCAAGGCTCTCCCTGTGGATCTGAAGCTCTTTAAGTGTGGCAGAGGAAAAGAAAAGCTTTTTACTCATTGCATTTCCACACAAACAGCAGCACCTTAAAGACTCTGCTGGTTCCTCACAACAAAAAGCTGATTTCTTTTCCTGGCCAAGCTCCAGACACGAGCACAGGTGATCTCCTGGGGCCAGGGCCACCTCGCCAGCTCTGGGTGACCCCAGCTCTCCCCTTGGAGCTCCTGCCCATATCCATAAGTGTTTCCCAGCTCTGGGAGGGTTCCCACTGTGGTCAAGGGAGTTCTGACCAACAGGCACAAAGCCAGGAGTGCCCCAAGCTTTCAGATTTGGCTCCCTGAGTGCCCTTAGCCCTGACTTTGTGCCAGGCCTGGAGAGCCTGATCTCAGCTCCAAAGGATAAACACTGAGCTGCAGACACTGGAGTCCTGGCGACCTCGGCTTGTGTTTATGGAAAGCAGTGCAGGTGGGTTTACATTTCAAATAAATAAATACAAAAATACTTCAGAACCCTTGGAAGGCAGCGGAGAGCAGCGTGCTGGGATTGGCTTCTCATGTACTGGGTTCAGGAGAAAATCCCAGTGGTACTGAGTGTCACTGTGATGGGAAAGAGCCAGGCTGGAGCCAGGCCAGGAGATTCCCTGCCCTGAGTGATTAAACTTGGAGCAAAACCAACAGACAGCGAGAGAAAAGAGGAATTTTCCCAGGGATGTGCTTGATTTGAGCAGGGATTTCTCCTTAGCAATTAACCCTTCACAACAAATTAATATTAGTGTGTCCCCAGCCCTGACTGCAGCCCCACAGAAAGGGGCGTGTGGTGGCACTGGGATCAAACAGAGCTCGAGGAATGTGCTGGAGTTGTGGCTGTTTCAATTCTCACTTGCCCTGCTGCTGCTGCCTTTATCCTGTGAGCTCAGAGCCAAGCAGAGCTGCAGGGAAAGCAGTGTGGTTTCTCAAGAGGCACTTGGGCTCGCTGCTGCTCCCATTGAAGCCTCCAGAAAAGCTGCCACTGAATGAGGAAATGCTGAGCACTTCTGAGAGCTGCACAAGTGCACGAGAAGTGCCTCACAAAGCCATTAGCTCACAACTGCTCTACAAGCTACAAGCAAGGAAAATAAAGCCAGCAAAGTAAAAGCAAAGAAAGGCGCAGAAATGTTTGAAAGCCCTTCCAAACCATCAGAGGCTGACAGGCTGCAGCCCCTTTCATCTGCTGCAGGCCACTTCAGCAGGCTCCAGCATTTAATTAAATGGAATGTTTATTTACACAGCTCACGAGAGGGGCTCGGCGGCCACCAGAGCCACCTCGCTGAGGTTTATGGGCTGAAAGGGTTGGGAGTTTGGCAGGCTGGGATGTAAAATAAGGCTGGGAGTGATGGAATTCAGAGTGATCCGGGCTGGTGGTGTGGGCAAGAACCACAGCTTTGACTGACTTGGGAATTTTCTGGCACATCAAGAACCTCCTGCTGTGGCCTAAGAGACACAAAAAGCCCCGTGAGAGCAAAACCCAGCAGCACCCACTGAGCCAGAGGGGCTGATCCCACTTGGGAGCTTGTGAGGAGTGAAATAATGGAGTGAAATGAAATGGAGGGAGATGAAATCCAAGGCCACGGAGTTTGCTGGTGGCACCTTGATAAAGTGCAGGCCCCTGCAGAGATCCCGAGCTCCTGCAGCAGCTCAGCCCCACCAAAGGTTCCACCTCAAGCAGAAGAATTGCTCAACTCTCAGGATTTGCTTTGGCACGGGGCGAGGACACCGCGGCACCGCTCGTGTGTACTCAGCAATTTTAGAATCCCAGGATTTCTCCAGGAGATCTAATGAGAGCACTCGGAGCAGTTTCTGGCTGGTTACAAAGCAGACAAATGAGGAAAATGAAGACTTTTGTTTGCACTGGGCTGTCAGCTCGCATTTAGCAGCTCGAGTTCCCTTTCTGAGGGTTATTAGGTGAAAAATGACACAAAACGCTGGGATTTCAGCCCTTAATAACCCTTTATACACAAACATTTGTATTCCTCAAAAGGTGAGTGTGAAGGGCAGGAATGAAGGAGCTCTCCCTTCAGACAGCTCGGAGTTGCAGCTGCCAGAGTCCACACGGAGCTGTTGGAGCTCCCCAGCACTTGAGCAGCAGCCCAAATTCATTAATCCATTTAAAGATTCTGCTTTCATTGCCTCAGATGGAGGGAGCTGTGATTCAAAGGGCTGCTCTTCACTAAACCTGGCTTTAAGGTGCCTAGAAGGATATCCATGGTTATCCAGGCTAAGAGAGGGCCAGGGTTTACCCAAAAAGGAGCAGAATTGGTGCTTTACTTCACCACTGAGTGACTCCTTCACTCAGCTCTGACAGGAGAAATATCTGCCATTACTACAGAAAATCTGCCATTACTGCAGAAAATCTGCCATTACTACAGAAAATCTGCCATTACTACAGAAATATCTGCCATTACTACAGAAATATCTGGCATTACTACAGAAATATCTGGCATTCTCTGCTGCCCAGAACACAGAAAAGAAGGATGGATTCAAGGAAATCATTTGAAACCCAGGGAGCTGCAGTACAAGAACAATTCTTGTTGTACAAGGGCGATTATTGGCTATTTCCTCGTGCTCATCTTCACCCTAAAATAGAAAATTCCTTAAGTACAAGCAGACACTGGAGCAAAGGTTTTGTGTCTCTTATCCATGCACTGCTGGAGCAGAGTGACACAGGGAGGGGGGATCTGGAATGAAGAATGCTTTAAGCTGCATGGTGCAGGCTCTGGAAAACCCTAGACAGGCTTTTTTTTTGTTGAAAAAGGACAGGAAATAAAGAAAAAAAAAAAGAGAGAGAATGGTAATCCTTGAAAAAGAATCTTCCAAATAAACAGAGCAGCCTATGGAGAAAGGATCAGCCCAGGGTTTGGAGGGAACATCAGAGACAGAGTGAGAATGATCCTTTCTTCACCAACACCTGACCTTCCACCTTAATTCTTTCTTTATTAATCATTGATTTTCTGGCTTTGAGAGTGATGGCAAAACTCCCCAGAAATGAAGGAAAATGGCACTTAGGAGAAAATGGAGATGAGACCCACAGCAAAATGGTAATTTCAGGAAAATATCATCATCATCTGGGTTGAGTAGTTGTGAGCCTGGTTTTGTGTCAGCAGCTCTCACATGAAGAGAATTTCACCCTAAAATATCCTTGCACAGCCCCACAATCCTTTGAAATGTGATTGTACAACCACTCATTGACACAAACTATTGGGAATATGTATTTTAAATCCGAGGAAGGCAAATCAGTGTTTCCATCTTTCCTATTGCACATTCAGAATCACACAAAGTGAGTGACACAAAGAATCAGCATAAAAATGGTAATTGATGGAAGTCACACAAGGAGAGGGAAAAACCCCAATAAAAACAGGTCCAACATCGCAGTGATAACTGCAGATCTAAACAAAGATTTAGCTGAAGATGAGACAAAAAACCAACCTGCAAACCAGATTATGCAACTTTTATGCCAAAAGCCTCATTCTGGAATTAAATCAGCGCTGAGTGCTGAAAACCCTGCAGGGTCCAAGCCCCGAGCGAGCTCCAGAGATATCTGGCACCCTGATTCCACAGCCAGGATGATTTATAACCTGGCTTTATGATTGCCCCCTTGGAGCAGGGCCCATCCTGAACCCCTTCCTAACGAGCTGATTCGGGGCTGGAATTCTCCTAACGCCGCCTGGCAAAAGCTGGAAGTGAAAATCTTTAAGAGTGTTCAATTTTTCAAAGATTTACTGGGAACATAATAGCAAATATGGTTGGAATCAGGAGCCAAAGGGGGGGTTTTTTTTCAGCTTGGAAAGAGCAAGTAGTCTGTTGTTCCTTACATCTGGAACAGTAGTAATCTATTCCTTAAGCCTGAGCAATCAAATTACTCTAATTTTCTGTTGTCTTGGCTTGAATAAATATTTTCAAGACAAGTTATGTTAAAAATATGCACACGCTGACTGCACAGTGAAATGTGCTTAACATCTGTGCTGCAGCTCAGTGGGGCAAGATGGAAAGGTATCCCAATGGAAAGGGACTGCAGAAAAATCATCCCCTTTCCACTGGAATTAGGAGTAACTATTGGACAAAATAGGGGAATTTAAATGAATGGTAGAGAAATAGATATATAAATAGAATATACAGAACTAGGGAGAAAAAGTATATTGAAATTAGGGGGAAATTAGGGGAAAATTAGGCTAAAAAGGAGGCTGGGATTGCTGTGGCAGCTGCACAGGAATGAATCTCAAAGGGGTGATGGGCTGCAAATAAGAACTTTCCATCATTTCATGGGATTCAGCTCTGCTTGGGCTGATTGGGCAACTGGGGGAAAAAAATGTGAGAAAAATGTTAGGGGTTTTCTGCCTCTGGAATCCCCTCACAGCACTGCAGGTCTGTGTGAGGAAGGGATTTGGTTTGTTAGGAAAAAAAATGGAAAACTGGGACTTTCTCATTTCGCTGCCAAGAACTGCAAACTTCTGAGGTGCTGAGTGAAAAAAAAACAAGGACATTAATTATAATTCTTATGAAATGATAATTAATTCTGGCCAGAAGTAGCAGGGAAATGCTGCCCCTTTTCCAGCAGATGGGAAAGCACAGGCTGCAAGGCTCCAACCCCGAGCACCTCCAAGGGCAGGGGATGAGGGGAAAACTGTGTCAGATTTGGGATCAAAGCCCCATGTGCTTCTCATTTTCCCCCTCTGCACCAGGGATGGGCTGACAGGCGTTTCTTAAACTGCAGCAGCACTTCCAGCCTCAAACAGGCCACTAAAAGAGAAGTTATTTTCATTTCCAAGGCCCCACTCACATTCCAACGGAAGGAAGAAAATGAAGGCACTTCACTCTTTTTCACTCAAAGCTTTTCCCTCCATTACTTTTTCCCTGCAATATTGGGACACAGGGAATAGGTCTGGGATGAAGATCTTTTTCAAAGGATTGTCTCCTGCCATTTTTCATTGGAAGAAGTGAAGACCTGGCGTGGTTTTCCCCTAATGGGCAGTGCCTGGTGGAGTGGGAAGCTCTGGGCTGGAATGCAGATGTGCACATCTGTAGGTATTTATTCCTGCTGGGCAGCTTGGAAAAAAATAAAGAGCTGCTGGTCTCCCTCCAACTTAAAATCTGAAAACTGGTTTGAAACCCTGGCATTTTGAACGCTCTGCCCTCTCCTGCTCTCCCAGTCAGATGTTTGAGCTCCCACCGCAATTCCAAGCTGCTTCCTACAAACACAGTCGTGGGTTTGCTGTCACCTCCTGGACCAGCATTCCAGAAAACATCAGGAAACCCCAAAAAACCCTGGAGCAGGGACCCTTTCATCGGTGCCTTTGCTGCTGTTCAGATCCACATTCCCAGTGCCTCCAAGCTGGAGCTGAGGGAGGGGAGGGGCTGAGGAAAGCCAAGAGCTGCAGAGTTTTCTCTGTGCTTTGAAGAGAGAATTATGTCTGTTGAGATAGAGAGTAATTGATGTTGAAAATGCACCAATAAATTAATATCATAGCAAAGCCGAATTCCAGGATTTATGGGAATGCAATCCAGGCCCTTTGGTAAACAGATCTGAAGTGCAGACGATCGGGGAGGATAAGAAATACAGAAGCTTGGGTTGCTTCCAACTGAGCAGATTAATGTCAATATTTAAGAAAGCCCCAGAGAAAAGGGTGGAAAAAAAATTCAGCCTGAATTTGAAACAAAATATTGGATTGTGCTGGTGCTGGAGGATTATCCAAACACAGCAAAGTCTCACCCTGCTGCTCTTGATGTGTTTGAGTCCTTCAGATGTCATGGAAGTGCCCCTCCTTGGGAAAAGGGACACTGGAAGTGCTGGAGAAGCTCATTCTTTTTTTGTGCCATGGAGTGTCCACAGTTCCTAAATCCCCATGAGGGAACACAGGGAAGGATTTGAGAACCACTGGGAATGCTCTGTGTGCCACAGAAATCCCACTGAGGGGAAGATCATGGAATCATGGAATGGATTGGGTTGGGAAGGACCTTAAAGCCCATCTCATCCCCAACCTCTGCATGAGCAGGGACACCTCCCACGGTCCCAGGCTGCTCCAAACCCCATCCAGCCTGGCCTTGGACACTTCCAGGGATGGAATCACTTCCCTGAGGTACAGATGAAGCAGAAGATCTTCCAGGCCTCTCCTTCCCCTCCTCCCACCCACCATAAAGAACCTTCCCAGGGTGTTTTTCCCATCACCAAAGTCCCTTTGGATGCTCTTTCTCCCTGAAAGCAAACCCTGAAGGACACTCGGCTCAATAAAACACGTTTCAGATTTCAGATTTCACATTTCACATTTCACATTTCACATTTCACAGTGGAAGGAGCAACTTGGAACAGTTTGAGCGTATCCATCCTTGTAACTCCTTAGAAATGCCCTGGAGGGTCAAAGGTTGGAAGGCAGTGCTTTGAAGAATCCCATCTTGCTGAACTTCCCAGGCAATATTGGCGGGAATGTTAATTACGCGGGGCCGCGCACGGAACACATTTAATGTGTCGTGTACCCGGTAAAACTTTAACAAAAACCCTCAAATCCATTTCTCCTGAAGGTGTTCCAGGGCCCAGTCCAGCAGAGATTCTGAGTAACTTTTGTAAAGTTAAGCTTAGTTGAGTTGAGACTTAAGTTTGTGCTTAAATAATATTATAAGAAGGTCCACAAAAAAAAGGGACTGGAACCACAAAACTCCAGCCCGAAATGCCAAGGATATCAGGTGATCCCAAATCCCTGAGCTTGAAGGGAAGAGTTACTGAGAATTCCTGTCCATATTTATCTGTTTTATGAGCATCTCACGGTGTATTTGTTATGTAAATGAAACATGTTAATTGAAAATGTTAATACACAACGATCTGATGAAAATTTACTACTCATCCATCAAAACTGTAGATAATTGTGGAAGGTGCCCCTTCCCATGGAATGAGATGACCTCCAACCCAAACCATTCCCTGAGTCCATAATTAATGGTGAGAAGAGGCAAAAATTCCACATCAGCCCTTGGAAGCACATTCCAGTCAGAGCCCGTCAAGTGGTTACTTCCAAAGGGCAGCAAAAGCCAGGATTTATTTTGGGTATCATGAAACTCTTCCAAAATGCTTCATATTTATAAATATGAGTTATTTCTAGGTCCTTGTTTATGTAAAAAAAAATATTGATTATAGGAGAACTTCAGACAGTTTGTCCCAGAAGTTCCTGTTTAAATTCCTTTTCCATCAACAACACAAATAGTGCTTTTTCCCTTTCTGTTTTTTTGGAGAAAGAAACCATGAATAACTAAAGGTTTTCACCGTGCAATTAATACATCAGCACCTCGAAAAGGCTTAAATTTTCCTCAAGGTGCATCAGCAAAAGCAGACAAAACATCCTGGAGTTGTTTTTGCAGAGGATGCTCGGATGTGGCGTTGCAGTAAATCCCAAATGCCGGTGCAGCCATGCTTCTCCTCCTTTTCAAGTGAAGCCAGCTCGGAAACTTGGAAGATCTTTTTGCTGGACAGCCCCTGTTCCAGCTGCTCCTTCCCAAGATTTGGAGGGAGGGAACATCAGAGTGTGGCCAGTGAATTAATGGAATGATGGCACCAGCAACAACAGCGTCCTCGGCTGGAAAATAACCCGGAAAAAACTGACGGGAAGCGGCCGCATCCAGGGAAATGTTTTCCCTGGGAAAGCCTCGGTGTGGGCTGGGAATGAGATTCCCACTTTGGTCCAGAGTTTTGGGTTGCAAAAACAAACTTTTTTTGGCTGTTGTGGGGGGTGTTGGTTCCCTGAGAACACCGGGTGAAAGGTGGAAAACTGGGATTTCCTCCCAGATGCCAAAGCACAGAATTGCACAGAATTTCACAGAATTGCACAAAATTGCACAAAAATTCATAAAATTTCACAGAATTTCACAGGATTTCACAGGAATTTCACAGAATAACTGGGTTGGAAGAGACCTTCAGGATCATCGAGTCCAACCCATGCCCCAACACCTCCACTAAACCCCGTCCATGAGCACAGACACTGAAACCTCTCTTGGACTAAAAAGGAGTTCCCAATGAAACCACAACTGGGAAAAATAGGAGAACTTTGATGTGGAACCCCTCACAATATTGCTTTGGCTCATGCTTGGTAATTCTCCACAGGCCCTCTGGGATTTGTTCCACAAATTCTGCAATTCTCTCACTTTTCCTGCCCCTATCCCTTCATCAAGATGTTCAAATTCACAGGCTCATCAATTTTCCAATATCATTCCATCAGTTCAACTTCTGCCACCCCAGCAAACAATCAGCAAAGTCCTTGGAATTGCACCACTCTCAAATTTATAATTAGAAATACTTTAATTGCTGTCTCTCATGGAGAGAAAGATAAGTTATCTCTCCTGAAAATAAACAAATCCAAAAGGAAAGAATTCATTCATAATTAAATCATTCTCTCCAGAAAACCTACGAGCAAGATGGATGATACAGGGGAGAGATAAGAGGATTAGAAAATATGATTTTAAAATTGTCTTAAGGGGGAAAGTTTACACCCACAGGAGTTAAATGATACCCGGATCAGTTACAGAGAATTAGCTCAGCTCAGCCCCAATTAAATAAAGATATTAGTAAAATAAAACTAGAAAAATAAAATGATAGGCAGCTTCTTTCAAAGCTGTGGTGTGTTTCAAGGAGCAGAAAGGTTTAAGGAGAAAGGAGAAATTAAATGCTTGAGAAAATTGAGAAATTGAGTATTTGAGAAAATTAAATACTTGAGAAATTCTGAAGGTTTTTAAGTGGAGTTTAAATATTGTCTGAATAGGTTCATATAGAGTTTTTAAATCCTTTCCACTCTGTGTGGAACAGGGTATTAAAATGTGTATTAAAACAAAATATTCCAGATTGGAAAGTTGAGGACAATCTGGAGCACCCAGGAATTGAAGGAACCTGGGATAAACGCAGGAATCCACACGACAGCCACTGAAAAACTGGGAGCCAGTTCTAATAAAGAGCCCACTTTGGCTTTCATCAAAACCTTGAAACTCAAGTTGGGCCCAAGTTGTGCCCAAACTGATGAACTTTGGTTCAGTGCTCTGCCCTCTTTTCTCTCAGCACAATCTGATTTCAGGCCACAATCTCTGGGATGGGAACTCCGATCTCCAAAAATGCCAAAGGTGCCGGTTCTCCCAATATTCCAGGAGCCTGTTCCCCTGGAGAGCTGGATTGTCCCATCCACAGACCTGCTCGTCAAGAGGCAACTTATCCATGAAAAATCACGAGGAATCTCCTCCTTTACCCTGCTGCCAAGAAGCAGCATCAGGAAAAATCCAAATGATAGCAATGAAACGCACGGGCAGGCACTGCTGGTGTCAGCACCGACTGGCTCCGAGATGTCACATTGCCCTTGTTGTGAAATTCTGAGTGACACATTTACCAACAGCACCAACTGCTCCTTCCCAGGGTATTTACAGAGAGTGGGATGGTTTGGAGCCTTTGCCACCCTTCCTGCTGCGATGCTGGTGGCACACACGAGCCAGCTGCTCCCCCTCTGCCTCCACCTCGGTGCCCTTCCCTCTTCGTCTGATCCCACCTGGAAAGTTTCCAGCGTCCCTTGGTGACTGCAGTGACTTCAGCAGAGCTGGGATATGAATTCCATCTTATTGAATGTCATGCTGAAGTGCTCAGGCACTGATGCACAGCCTATTAGCAGCTTTTAGATTTCAGTGTTTTTGGTGGGAACGCTTCAAAACTGAAGAATGTTTTCTTTGGCCGGGGCAGCACCATTAGATGCAGTTTCTCCTGACATTTCCAGAATTGTTTTATGGCTGTTTCCATGGAGGTCGAGGAGGAAATGAGTGTTCCAGGAATGCTTCGATAGCATCCACGGCAACACAAAAGGCTGAGTTATGGAGCTGCGCCGCGGCCGGGCTGATGGTGTGATGATTAACAGGTTGTGCTGCCACCAGGGCCCTGAGCTGGGAATGCTGCTGGGAATTCCCTTCCTAAGCCCAGTGATTGATCCAGCATCTTCCACTTCATACATTTCCCTGCACGCCCAATTATCAGATTTTCTTCCTCTCTGTTTCATCAGTCACAGTCGTTATTTGCATTGTTTCCCTGCCCGCTGCCAGACATCCAGAGATCAAACGATGAAACCCCCCCTCCTTTTTTATTTTGTTTTAAAGAAAGTGACTCTGCTTAAGACTTCCCTAAGAATGGGGATTGTGAATTTATTACCTTCACTTGCTCTGAGGAAGCTGTTAAAGGCATCAGGAAGCAGCCAGATAACCAAGGCCATAAAATACTTTAGAAATTAATGAATGAAAGATGGGCTGAAGCCACAAAGTGTGGGTCTGGTTCTGGTTTTTGAACTTGTGCAGAGTTCACAGATGCTCACGGGCACGGCTTTTATTCCAGAGAGTAAAGCACCAGTGCTCAAGTTTAGAGCAGAATCAGACTTCTCCCAAAGCTCAGAGTTATCCCAAATCCTTGGGTTTTGTTCTGGTACATGGCTGAAATGACTCAGAAATGCTGGGAGCTGCTACAGCTGCCTTTTGTCAAGCATTTCCTGAGACAAGGCTCGGGAAAATATGAAAATATCCCTGGTGCTGCTGCCACCAGAGCTGCCTGCCTGAGAGAGCACGCTGAGAGAGAATGGGATTCATCCCTGCTGGAAGGAACCCAGGATCTGAATGCATGAACCACGGGAAGGGGAATGGATGGGGAAAGGGAATGGTCAGGCAAAATGATGGACCTAAAGCAGTGCCCACCTTGAGCCCTCCTGAGCTGAGCCCTCCACGAGCACCTTCCCCAAAAACAGGAGAGAATTTAAAGTCTTATCCAAGTTCTGCTGAATTCAGAGAATTCTCTACAGATTTCATAGAATTACAGAATCCCAGACTGGTTTGGGTTGGGAGAGACCTTAAAGCCCATCCAGTGCCACCCCTGCCTTGGGCAGGGACACCTCCCACTGTCCCAGGTGGCTCCAACCTGGCCTTGGGCACTTCCAGGGATCCAGGGGCAGCCACAGCTCCTCAGGACAACAGTGTAAATAAATTCCTTGGAATTGAAATCCGTATTTTTCTAGCTGGAGCCTCTATTGACACCTTTTGTCTGGGTATGGAGAAATAAAGTCTCTGTGTCTATCTCATCATTCAGAAAGGGAAATATCCTGGGGGGAAGGATGGGGGATGAGAGAGCTCAGGGACATCCCACACCCACAATGTGCTCACTCCATCACCCCTTCCCTCCATTCCCACCTCCTGAAGGTGCATTCTCTCCCAAAAAATGAAAATTTCCTTTTTTAGAATATAACCCTGTTTTGTTTCTTTTCCACACCATCCCTTAGACACCCACAGCAGCACAATGAGACTCATTATTCATTTTGCTTGCCCAGTTCCTCTGTCTCCAGACTCTTGGCTAACTGGGAAGTGCCCACTCCAGAGGCTCCCAGTTTCCCTGAGCACGGCCCATGGGAGCAGCAGAGACTGCAGGGACCACCCACAGCCCAACAGGGCGACTAAAGCTGCTTCTTACACACAAAAAAATAACGTTCCAGAAGTATTTGATGTATTTTTAGCCTCTTTTAAGGCACTTCAGCAGCTGGGAACAAGGTGGGAAGCCAAAACTGTGAGCCAAGATCCCAAAGCCATTGAAGGCATCGGAGCTTTTCCATGGATTGGCTTTGGATCGGGATTGCTCCAGCTCAGAGCTCCTCCACAAACCTGGTTTTGGGATTAAATTCATGGTTTCCTTCACATTTCATACGTGAGCTTTAAAGAATTACACCCAACAAGCATTCTAGGAAATGAAGATTTATGGAGGGGGAAAAAAACCTGTGTAATCATAAATCTCATCCTTAAATGTGCAGAGCAGAGGATGGAGATGAGAAGAATTATTTCAACTTTACAGTGCTTTGAGGTATAATTTTATTTACAGCATCTATTTGAACTGAGATTGTCCCAGAGAGGGAAAAGGACAGCTCAGCTCCAGCTTTAGATAATAGGTCAGGCTTTCCAAGCACTATCTGAGATCTTTAAAAATAAAATTAAATACCAGGCTCCAACCTGGCCTTCTACACTCTTTAAGAATAATTAACAGAAATAAAGGACTTTTTATTCAATCACTGAACTTTGGGATACAAACCTGGGAACAAACAGTGTAAGTAAAATTATTGTTTACTTCTGTGCTTCCCAGATTTACACAGAGTCCCAGCATTAACCCCACCACGTACAAAACTCCCAGGAAAAGGAGCAGCACCATTTTCTTAATAGTCAACAATCACTAAAATTTGTGAGGAAATTCATCCCCACCCTAACAGAAATTTCCAGGCTGCACAATAATTCATATTTAGGGGGGGAAATCCTCCTGTACTAAGGAGGATGCTTATTTTTCCATCTTAAAAAAAAAAAATTAAAACATTGCTGTGAGACTGAAGCAAGTGGCCAAATGGTTTAGCAAAAGTTGTTATAAGAAACCACCTCCTTGAGCTGATTCCTCTCTGTGACAGAAGCCATTCTAACACTCCCAACAATGAGTTTTTTTGGCAGCACACGCTCTGGAAATAACTGTCCATTCTCCTGACAGCCTTCTTCCTGGATTTTTTCCCCTCAAATCCCATGAATGAAGGATTACCAGGATTTATGGAGCTATTTAATACCTCCAGGAAAGAAAAAGCGCACGGTACAGGAAGAGAAACAACAGGTATAGAACGGATTCATCATAATTTAAGTTCGGCTCGCCGATAAATTTATCCTGACACTGACTGATAAATATTGAGACTATTTGAACTTGTTTCCTGGATTGGGAAAATCATCCTGCAGCTGCTTCCTCTGGCTGCTCCAAAATGCTGGGTTTTAGGGAGTATGGATATGGTGCTGAGGGAAGAAGGACAAGGCAGAACAATTGATAACAATTTACCTTCTTTGCATCACAAAAAGTTTTGATTTGGTTTTTGGAGAAGTCAGGATTCAATGCCACTCGTCCTGCTGGATGTTCATACTCCTGGATAGTTTTTTAAAATATTTTTATATCATTTTAAAAGGTAATTCTTTAAATATT
Organism: Eopsaltria australis; assembly: GCA_034509425.1. Taxonomy (NCBI): domain Eukaryota; kingdom Metazoa; phylum Chordata; class Aves; order Passeriformes; family Petroicidae; genus Eopsaltria; species Eopsaltria australis. The sequence goes on from JAVTVJ010002566.1 coordinate 19,356, forward strand.
GTGCTGATTCAACCAGTTAAAAGCCAATTCTTCTGATTTTTTGTTGAATCAACCAGAACTGAGAAAATTCAGTTGTTTCACTGAGAAAATTCAGCTGTTTCACGCTGGGACTGCAGGATTGGATTCACTTCCCCAAGGAGTGTCCTGAACACCGAATGCTCCCTTATCACCTGACTTAAATCCCCTTTTTCTCCAGCCTCATGGGACCCATCCCACCCATCCCTTCTCGTCCCTGCGCACCGGGATGTGCTGAGCCTCTGCAGCTCTGCCTTATCAGACCGAGGAGGGCGTGCAGCTGCTCCAGCCCTGTGCCAGCAGCAATTCGGGAGCCTCTGTGACCCTCTGGAACCTCGGAACAGTGGGATCAGTGTGACCAGCCCGGCTCAGCGCCGGCCACACCCCACTGATAACAAGGCTGGGTTTGTCGGGATCCCAGCATGGATCTCTGGAATAGCCACGGGCAGCTCCTTCCACGCATGAGGGGAGAGGGATGGGAGCACACAAAGTCATTTGTTTGGGGATTTAATGAGGAGATGATGAAGGCTCAGGCAGCAAAGGCAGGGCCTGCCCTGCTCAGCCCGAGAAATCTGAGAGGAAAAAGGGAAGAAGAGGAAAGAGGAGAGGAAAGAGAGAAGAGGAGAGAAGAGAGAAAAGAGAGAAGAGAGAAGAGAGAGAAGAGAGAAGAGAGAAGAGAGAAGAGAGAAGAGAGAAGAGAGAAGAGAGAAGAGAGAAGAGAGAAGAGAGAAGAGAGAAGAGAGAAGAGAGAAGAGGAGAGAGAAGAGGAGAGAGGAGAGAGAAGAGAGAAGAGAGAAGAGAGAAGAGAGAAGAGAGAAGAGAGAAGAGAGAAGAGAGAAGAGAGAAGAGAGGAGAGAGGAGAGAGGAGAGAGGAGAGGAGAGAGGAGGAGAGAGGAGAGAGAAGAGAAGGAACTTCTCTTGGACACAGCCAAGGAAAGCACATGGAGAGGATGGAGCTGGGCAAAGAGAGGCTGAACAATTTCTTTTTGCCCCAGTGCAGCATCCCAGCCCCATTTAAGCCCTTCTGGGTTGGCTCTGTACTCCTCGAGGAGCAGAAGGGCTTTCAGAGGAAATTCCTGCCCGCTGATACAAATGGGTGGATAAAGGAGAGAAATCCTCCATGAACTGTGAGCTCAGCCCTGACAGCCACCCCAGAGTCTCCACAGAGGCAAAAAGTGCTTTTTAAACATTCCAGACGTGAAAAGGGCTTTCTATGTGAGGCTGCAGTGGATGCCACAAGGAATAAATAAATCCCCAGGAAAGCAGGCTGCCCTCGCTCGTGGCTCACGCTGGTTTTTATTTCACATTGCTCATGCTGGACAATTCCTGGGGGAGGGAATAATTAAACCTGGCCAGGAGGGAAAAGCAGTGAGCTCTGGTGATTCCCTGGCTCCAGCTGAAACCCAGCAAGGCCTGGGGGATGCTGACTCCAAAGAGGCCACCCTGGTGTCCTTATCATGATCCTGCTGGTGCCAAGGATTTCCTGGAGAGCAGGGAATGGAAGGGTTTGGGGTATTTTTTTGTTCCTCCAAACCCCATTAATTCCAGTGTTGCCTGTGCAGATCAGGAGGAGCACAAACCTCCATGTGACAGCTCCTCTGTTGCTGTATTTATAGATTTTTACAGGTAATAGATGCTAAAACCCTCGTCCCATCTAACAGCAAAAAGAAGAAGGCTGGAAAATGTCCCTCTGGGTGTCATCTGTGCCTGGAAATGATAATCAGAGATAAATAATGATCAAACAGTGGGATCAAAGCAGGGGGAAGATGGATGCTGGTTTCATTTCCCTACAATGGACAGGCTGTTCGGAGGGAGCTGGGGGAGGGAAGGGGCCCGTGTCACATTCCCTGAGTGCTGCCCTCGCAGGAGCTGGGCTGGAGGTGCTGACTTTCGATGTCCCAACGGGGCTTGGAGCAAGGCTTCAATCCAGCCTTTGATCTGCAGGGCAGGGGCTCTGCAGCCCCCACCCCACATGGCTTTGGACGCTCCACTGTTTGACTCCAAGGTCTTTGAAGATTGGGTTTTGCTGCCTGAAGAGCTCATCTGCTTTTGAATGGTTCTTCTGGCTGGAACCAGTCCACCTTCAAGTGATAGTGCATGGATTTGAACCTAAAACCAACAAATCAGCTGGGCCTGGCACAGGCATTGAGTTGATTCTTCAGTGCTGGGGAGGAAGAGGTTAAATCCCTCTCCATTTTAACTAAATCCAACACTCCTAGTTAACATTAAAAGAAGGAGTGGGCATGCTGTGCTCCAATAAATTTTTCCTTGGCTCCCTTCTCTTTGAATCTTGGGGAGGGGAAAGAGAGAGACAGATGAACTATTTGGGCTGAGTGCCTTTTAAATTGTCAAAAAGCTTCCAAAAAGCAGGAGCTTGCTGTCCTGACACTCCTGGTGACACAGGTCAGGCCCTTGGGGGCTCTGAGGCTCACACCAACCCACCCGCACGTCCCAGGATGTCAGAATCTCATCTAACACCTTATAAAAAGCCCCAGAATGGTGACATGGTCAGACCTGGGCAGAAAAAACGCTTTCTAGTTTGTTTAATCAACAATTGCTGGTTAACCTGGCAACAAGCATGGAGTGAAATCATGGTGAGACTTCAGTGCACCAGTCTGAGTGTCTCACTTTCCCCTCTCAACATGGGAAATCAGCAACATTTCCATCTCCTCCTGCCTCTTCCCTATGCAAAATTATTCCCTCCTGCACCCTGAAAAGTTTATTTCATATTCCTGCAGCTGACCCAAGCACCACCAGCTTTTACAGTTAATCCTCGAGGCTACCAAATCCTGCAGTGAGGATTTTTCATCCCTGACGCTCGCTCTGGATTTTCCATTTCTCAGTTTCACCCAGCCTTGCCTTGGCCTACGTTAAAACAGCTCCTCTCTTGCCTTGGTTCTTCCCTTCCCTATCCAACACCGCCCACTTCAAGGGAATCAGCACTTCCCACAGAGCTGAGCTTGAAGGGGAGAAGGTGGTAACCAAAATGACACCGTGTGGTAACCATTAGCAAAGGCTGAATCATCATAATCCCCAATTTACTGGGAGGGAACACATCCCTGTACGTCCCTTCCCGCTCTCCGAGTCCTTGGGGTGCTGCAAAACTGCGTGGCCTTGAGGCTCAGGGACAGGTGTTGATTTTTGGGGGGTTATTTTATTAATTTCTTCCATTCAAAGGAGTTTCTCAGAGCTTCCAGACAGATTTGGGAAGTCTTTAGAGTGATTTTAAGGAAAAAGAGGAAAAACATGATTTCTGCAGCAAATTTCGGGATGTTTAACATACGGAATCAGGGAATATCCTGAGTTGGAAGGGATCCACAAGGATCATCAGGTCCAACTTCTGGCCCTACACAGACACCCCAAAATTCCACCCTGTCTGGGAGAGTTGTCCAAATGCTCCTGGAGCTCTGGCAGCCTCGGGGTGGTGCCCATTCCCTGGGGATCTGTTCAGTGCCCAGCACCCTCTGGGGGAAGAACCTTTCCCTAAAATCCAACCTAAACCCCCCTGACTCAGCTCCGGCCATTCCCTTGGGCTTGTTTATTGTTTATCTCGATCACTTTATTTATACTTTACATTTATTTATAGTCTGGTATCACCCCACAGCATGATAGCATGATGGGAGTATTTTAGCTCATGTTTATTTATAGTTTGTGTGTCTCACTTTTGAGCATGTCTGAAGGCATTAGTAACACTACAGTACAATCTCCTTTTCCCTTCCTTCCTCCAGAATTTAGTTTGGAAATTTTGGTGTGATCCCTGTGCTCATCACCTTCCTGCTAATCCAATTCCCAAATCAGGGCCTGGCACCTGACCAAAACACAGCAGAACTGCAGGATGTCAAAATGCAAAGTGTTTCAGGAGGGGAAAAAATATTAGATGGTTGGAATCCAAAATTCCAGCCTCTCCTGCTCAAGTGGCCAGAAGGATTCCTACAGAACTCCCAGGAGGAGAAGAGGCTCCATCACAACGTTCCAGGGAGAAGCGAACACAAAGGATGTGCTGAACCCAGGAATTCAGAGAGTTAAAAACCCACTGGAGCAATGGAAACTTCCATTCCTGATTTCCCAAATCCCAGTGGCCAAGAGCACAAAAAGCTCATTCACCTGCTCGTTTCTCAACAGAGTCTAATCAAGAGGGACTGTGGAGTGGCACGGGCTTGCTGAGAGAATGGCAGGGCAGAGGAGAGGGGCTGAATAATAACATTTAATGGCTTTGAAACTTGAGAGTTACCTCCAAAATAAAGTCATGGCTGGGAACAATGGTGTTCCAGGAGCTCCTCAGTGAATGACTGGCTGCATTGTTTAAATCCACGGGATATTTTATTATAAATATGTGGTGCTGGTGTTCAGTAACGCTGAGGTTGGAAAAGTCTCCTCAGTGGAGTGATATTGTCGAAATATTTATCTTTCGCTATTTTTTGTGTTTTAATTCTAATGCTGTGTTTAGCTGGCAAATGAGATTTGAGGTTTTTGAGTACAATAATCTGGACTGTTCACCCTTTTACAGCTTCCCGAGCCAGCTGGAGCTCTCCCTTCGCAGGATCTGGGAGGGATGGATGGAAAACAAATGCAGAAACCTCTGGAGTCAACAGCCACCTCAGCCACCCTGTCCTTATCAAGACTGTGCATTTTGGGCTATGCCAAGTGTTAATAAAAACAAATGCACACCTCCAGGCTCTCTTTAAATGCAGAGTTTAAGAGCGAAAGTCAACTGCAGCCATTTCTGTTATCTGTGGGGTGTCACACGGGGCTCTGAAATAATCAGAAAGGTCTTAGAAGTAAAACTGCCTAAACCTAATTCAACAGAGTGAAATTCCTGCCTGAGATGGCTTTAAAGTCTTGACATCCTCGAGGATTTCAGCATCCCCACGCTGAGGCTCCCAGGGTTCACCTCCCTGCAAGTCCTAAAGCTCCTCCAGCCCGGGATCACGTTACGGGGTTGTGTGGTGGGGTTTGGACCGTGCCAAGAAAATGTCTTCAGCTTTCCTTTTACAAATATGGCAATGATCAACCCCGAGCATGATGGGGAGAGGTCGATTGTGTTTAAAGCAATTTAACATGTTGCAACAACGCGGTGCTCGACGCTGCTCCGTGAAGCCATCGCGGGATGCGGCGGCCTGGAAACACCGGGGCTGCGGGCCTGGCCCACAGAGCTCGTCCACATCAGCAACGTGAGTTCACCTCCTGAGTCATCTCCCCGAGGGAAAGATAATGGGTGGAAGGGAAAATCTGAGAGGCTGCTCACAAAACTTGGCCTCAGCAGCGCAATTCAGCACTTGGGCTTTGCTCTGTGACGGTGAAAAGCGATGCGCGACCTCAGCTGCGACTCCAGGCTCCGAATGCTCCCGTGTTTTCAGAGGTTGCTGCAGGACACCAAAAAGTGACTGTTCTGTTGGTAAATCCTGCCAGAGGGATCTCCTCTTTCCCAACATCTCCCTGCAGGAGCCAGGTAGAGCCACAGCCACCACTCCAGAAGATTCCATGAGTTGGGGTTGAGGATTTGGGTTCAGCTCCCCAAACACTTCCATTCCAACGGGTCCTGCGCAGCAGAAGGATGAACACGTTCCCAGAAATCAGGAGCTCCAACAGCATCAGATCGGAGATGTGATCAGCTGGGCTTTGTTTGCTTCACAGAATCCCAGGATGGGTTGGGTTGGAAGGGGCTTTAAAGGGGCACCTTTCACTATCCCAGGAATCATTTGATTGCTATTCACTCCTGGTTTTTTTAATATCCAGGACACGCTCAAACCACATAAATGTGCTTTTCAATAGCGAGCAGTGCAATACAATAGCAAAGATAACAACTTGGGAATAATTTGTAGATCAGCCACCACAAAAGCTCTACAAATAACAGCTGCTGTATTTACATGTCAACAGATCGGATATTCCCTGATGATCCAGATAAACAACTCCACATCTCTGGGAAACAAACAGGCACGTGAGATGCAAAGCAAACAAAACCACAAAAGACCAAAGGGTGCCAAAGGGAGCTCTAGAGGCATTCCCAGGGCTGCCAGAACAGGTATTCCACAGGGAATTCCAGTTCACCACGGTGTAACTGCTCCAAAGCACTGCAGTGTCTGTGCCTTGCAAACCCTGTTCACACAGAAATGTCCCAAATCACCTGGGACTTCTCAGGGACAGCAGAGGACTCCCTCATATTCCACAATCTTACAAGAGCACAGCAGTAAATTATTCTCAGTGGAAAAGTCATTTTCCTCGTTTCCAGCCATGATCCACAGTTTTAAAGCTGTGGATTCCAAACCTCGTTGCTACTTTCCAACAGACTTCCTTGGACCCTCTCCATCAAATTTTTATGTGGACAGATGCAACAGCAACAGGATTCCTGAATTCCTGGTTCCTCACAGCCTCCTTCTGTACCACAAGCAGAGTTTGCTGATGAGTTGCTCAGAATTACCCATTTAAAATCCCAAGTAAAGGCTCCTGTCAATCCTGGCAGTGGTTTCAAGTTTCAGGAGATGAAGGCAGAGTTGCACCAGGGACAGCTGTTCCTGTTGGCACCACAGGCTGTGTCCTGAGAAGCCACAAACCACCTGAGCACACTTGGATTCTGGATTGGAAAACTATAAAAGCAAGGCCAGAGGTACCACCAGGACAGGGCTGGAAAGGGTTTTGCACTGCGGTGTTCAAAGCTGTGCTTGGAGCCGTGAATTCAGCTGGCGTGTGGCACAAACCTTACTGAAATCAGCTTGAAAAGTGAGCAGCCCTCAAAGAAACAACCTTTAAACTATGACTGCAGGTACATGGAAATCATTTAAACTCTGTTTAATGCTTGAAGTAAATAAAAATAGAGAGGGAAGATGTCACCCCACCACTACCAGGATGTGTCATCACCTTGGTGGTTTAGCTGACAGAATAAATGTCATTACAAAAGCCACGAAGATTTGTAGGTGACATATCAGCCCTGTTTTATTTTCTCTATCTTGATGCTGCAAACAGATTTTTCTCAAGGAGTTCAACATCTCTTTGTAGATATTAAAGCTCCTTTTTCAGGGGAGGAGAAACATAAAAGCCCAGCCTGAGAGCTATCAGAGTTGAAGCTGAGCTTTGTACTGCGAGGATCTGACCTACTCCCTCAGTAACAGACCCAATCCATCTCAGCATCTCCCCGGCAGCTCCATCCGAGCAGGGCCTTATCTCTGCATCGGGCAAGAAGAAAGGCAGAGGCAGCTCTCAGGAAATACTTTCCCTCTCCCTGATCCATGTGCTGTGCATAGCTGGAATACCAGCGCTGATAATGAGCTGGACACTCGCGAGTCCCATGTACACTTAATCACTCATTTCCTTCCCCGACTAAGAATAATACCGGGATTTAGCCCTCCTTCCTCCCAGACGGCTGGCACGCGGCCAGGCAGTGCCACTGCTGCAGCAGCACCTCGGAGGGATGGGGAACTGATGGCAACATTAGCGCTCCCTGCACCGCTGATGGAGACACAACTTCCTGCAGCTCCAGCGGGATTTGGGAGCTGGGGACGCTCCGGGAGCTCTGCGTGGTCCCTGCAGAGCCAGCCAGGGCTCGGCTCTGCTTTCTGCTGCAGGCAGGGCGGCTCTGTTCATCTCAGTCCCATCTGAATGCTGGCAGAGCTTGGATAATCAGAAGAGAAGCTCATTTTCATCTCCAGCTTGGCTAGGAAACCTCACCCCTCACCCCTTTTCCCCGTTTCCCATTTTGCAGGGAACAAGGATGTCACTGTCACCTCTTGGTGGCCAGGCTGGCCCTGCCTCTCCTGCTGCTGCTGCTGTTCCAGGCAGGGATGCTCATCTGGCCAGCTGCTGAGCCAGACAGATGTGAGGAGCTGGGAGCACCCACCCTGATGAATATCGTATCTGCTGGTGACATCGTTTCTCCGTGGCTCTGGAGTGGGGGTTATCCCTGACCCAGACCAAGGATTTGCGGTGCCCAGAAGCAGCACAGCTTTGGGGTGTTCCCCCAAATGTAAAAAATGCTTTTCCCACCATCATTTAGTCATTACAGATCTCTCAAATGCAGAGGGCCACACGGATATTTGTCACCTGGAGGACACTCATCACCTCACACCCACTTTCTGCTGGTATTTTCTCTCTTTCTGGATGCAGACACTTGGCTGTGGCAGTTCAAAGCCATCAATCACCATCCCAACGCACTGCTGAACGTGTCCCTTGCACAGTGACCCTGTGAGCAGAGGGAGGGAAGCACTCCCCACCTCTAACAGCAATATTTGATTTATAAACTGACACTTTCGTGGTCTAGCTCAGAAAAAAACAAAGCTTAAACCCAGAGCTGGTTTATCCCTACCCTCACCATGCTGGGTCAGGAGCACTGTGCTCCATTCCATCTTTTCCAAGGTGGGACATCCATGCTGGTGCTGTTTCCATCCAGGAGAACTCAGCAATTGATCTGAATAAATCAAGAGCACTGAACACTTTGGTGTTTTATTGCTTTCACTACTGTGTGCACCTGCACAGGCCCAGCAGTGCAGTCCCTCAAGGCCCAATACTCAGATTTATGCTCTCTTAACACATCTTAAAAGTTAAGGAAATGATGCTTTTATTATTTTTTTTTTTTACTCAGAAAGATTTGATTTCTAAAAATCCTCAGGATCTGTTCACTGTCATTCCAGTTATTTCAGCAAGAAAAGAGGTACAAGCTGAGTGCTCTGTGTTTAAAACAACAGATTCCTTCCAGCTCTGCATGCAGAAAATACTGACAAAACTGTATTTACCCATTTTTGTGCCCAAGATACAAACTCTGGGCTGCTCCCCTGCCTGGCACAAGCTTCCAGGAAATGTATTTCCACTTGCTGGCTCTCTGAAAACCATGGGAATGGGGATTTGAGTTGGGTCTGGCCTCGTGCAAATGAAGTTTAGGCCACTTCAAAATTTGTTCTGCTGTTTCCAGTAAGAACATTTACAATTAGTTTGCTTTAAAATTTGTTCTGCTGTTTCCAGTAAGCACATTTACAATTAGTTTGCTTTAAAATTTGTTCTGCTGTTTCCAGTAAGAACATTTACAATCAGTTTGCGAACATTTACAATCAGTTTGCGAACACTGTGAGGGTGCCTGAAATCTCCTTTAAATTACAGAAATGTGAATTCCTGAAGCACAAACACCGCAGCAACTTTCCTAACCATTTCCTTGGAGTGACAGGAAAACTGGGCTGTTCCCCCTGGAGACTTTACACAAGTGTCAGCCCCAGCCAGTGCAGTTTTACAAGACTATAAAGTTAGCAGCCCCTAACACCCAATTAGCAGTTCCCTATATAAAGGAAAACCACTTCCATACCATTGTATTCCCAATAACCTGAGGCTGACTGCATCTTTTCCCACCAGCTCCCAATGAGTTTTCCTTAGAAAAGGGAAGTAAGCAGGATTAACACTCCTAATAACCACTGATGAGATGAAACTTCATAAATCTGCCTTATTAAAAAGGAAAATATTTCGATGTCTGCAGCAGGACCAGCTTGGTCTGTTTAGAACACGAAGTTAAAGTATTTGACACTGAACAACTCAGGGCATTTTCAGCTCATCTCCGAAATATTTGCGCAACTTTTTGGCTTTGCTGCTGTCACTTCGGATCAGTCTGTACCTGAGGATCGCTGCTGAAGGCCTGGCCACTGTCTGAACACATTAACAGACAATTCCCAAGCTTGCAGCTTAATGGAGGGTACAAAGAAAGGAATGAAGGGTCATTAGCAGGTTTGCAGATGCACCAGAGAGGCGCGGCAAAACCCAGACCCTTCCCCAGGTCACGCAGTGTTTGCATGAGGAGTGGCTGAAGTCCCTGTGGTCAGCATTTCATCCTAAAGGTCGTTTTTGCTCAGCAGCTGGACGGGCTGATCTTTGCTGGGCATGGCTGAGCATGGAACAGGGGCCCAGAGAGGACGGAGCATCTCCAGCTCTGCAGCTTTTACACCTGGGCCAGGTGAGACCACTCTGGAGTCAGCCCTGACAGGAGGTGGCTCATTCCCACTCCCGTGGCTCATTCCCACTCCCGTGGCTCATTCCCAGTGATATTTTCCCATCATTTCTGCCTTCTCTGCATCATTTTATTACAGAAGCACAGAATCAGGAAATTATTAAGGTTGGAAAAGACCTCTGAGATCATCCAGTCCAAGCTGTGCCTGATCCCACCTTGTCCCCAGCCACATCCAGGCTGTCCTTAGACACCTCCAGGGATGGGGGCTCCAACCCCCCTGGGCCTGACCACCATTTCCACGAAAAAATTCTTTCCAATATCCACTCCAAACCTGCCCTGGCCCAGCCTGAGGCCGTTCCCTCTCCTCCTGTCCCTGTTCCCTGGGAGCAGAGCCCGACCCACCCTGAGCCCCCTCCTGTCAGGGACTGTGCAGAGCCACAAGGTCCCCCCTGAGCCTCCTTTGCTCCAGGATAAAGGTGCACAGGTTAGACAGGAGCCAGGCTGGGGTGACAGGCAGGTCCCTGAGCAATGTGACACTTTGGTTGTCACTTGTTAAACCTCCACATTCTCCCACAGCAGCACCAGGGTTTGTTTTTGGGCCTCGGGCACTGCACAGGATGGCCAATCCCTGGCACAGGCACAGCTCCCACCCACGGATTTGGGATGTGTGTTATCCCCATCCCATGATCTCAGCTTTCTCAGCTGAAAGGATCTCCAAAAATCCCTTTCAGTGAGCCCTGCTGCTCTGGCTTCCAGAGAGCTCGGGGCTGACATCCCACACAGCTTTCAGCAGCAGCAGCAGCCGGCCAAAACTTTCCAGGGGAAGGGAAGGATCCCTGCAGCTCTCCCTGAGCCGTGTCCTCCCTCGGGCTGGCTGTCACCATGGCTCATGTCACCGGGCTGTGACATCAGCTGGCCCCGTGTCACACAGATCGGCCCTGACACCCGGGGAGATTCCAGCTCTGTTTGCCATCCCCAACCCTTTGTGTGTAATCCCTGCAGCACCAGCTCAGCACAAAGCGCTCACCCGGCCACATTTCCTGAATCAGCAGCTGCAGGATGTTCCCCTTCCCCATCTGACACTCCAAACTGCAGGGCAGGAGAACAGGGGGCAAATCCCACCCTGGGAAATCCAGGATAAAGCTGGACCAAATCCCACTCTGGAAAATCCAGGACCCCTCGTTTTAGCTCCTTGGCACCACCTCAGAGTCCATGTGGAAAGCAGTTCCAAGGAAAATCACGCTCTATACGCACCCAAAAGTACAATTCCCTGCTTTTAACTTCCAAACAACAAACAAGTAGGAATACAACATATCCAATAAAATATTTCACCCAAAAGCAAGATATAAGTCAGTTGTTTTAACTACAAACCTGTCCTAGTAATACATTTATTTTATTGCAAGATAAAACCAGCCAGACTGGTTTAAAAAGCCAGACTACAAACCTACAAAAATAATCTAAAATACATCATTATTTTTTCTCATAAATTCACATTTTGAATTTTTTCAAGATGGGAACACACTCATTTAAATGGGCCTATTTTGTAAAAATAAAGACTGGTTATTTATCCTTAAGTGTGGGGATTTCTTTCCCTTTGGACTGCTCTGCTGTGGTTTTGCCAGGTTCCCTTTTCCACACATTTTTCAGCACTAAAAGGAGTTTTTAAAGCAGTTTTTGAAGCCCAGTCCAGCTGATCCCTGAGGACTCTCAGGTTTTTGTCACAGAGGATGACTCCAGGTGCTTTCCCTCTGCCCAGAGTGTCCAGGGGGTTCCAGCAGAGGAAATCCCTGGAAATACAGGAGGGAGGAACAGGAATTGGTACAATCAGGGTGACAGCTCTGCCTTGCCCTGCCCCTCTCTGACCTGCCCAGGTGAGCAGAGCTGCCTGAGCTGTGCTGGGAGCTCATTTTGGGAGCACATCCCAATTTCCCTGCAGCCAAACTCCTTCCCCACTTGGCCGGCGCCCCGAGGGCCCCACCCAGCTCTGGAAACCCTTCCCAAAATTAACGAAATTCTGCTTCTTTTCCTTGGCAAGTCCAGCCCCAGCTTAACTCCCCAATTATTGAGTCAGCCACCAGAAGGAAAAGTCGCCTGGTTTTTGTTCTGACCTCACAGATCCAATGGAAAGTCGGATTTGGCCACTTGGGAAGTCTGGGCGAGCTGGAGGAAAGATAAGAAGTCAAGTGGGGAAAATAAAATGAGTTTAATTGAAAGGGAAGTTTGAAAAACGCTGAAGTAAGGATTTATTCCCAGGCAGGATCACATTCCCAGGCAGGATCGCATTCCCAGGAAGGGGAGAGAGGTCAGGTGTGAAATATTTGGGAGAGGCTCCTCACTCCATGAACTCCATTCTCCCCTTTCAGGAAGGACAGGAGCACTCAGGGGTGGAGTCCCCACCCCTGGAGGTGACCAAGGAACACCTGGATGTGGCACTCAGAGCTTTGGGATGGGGGACAAGGTTGGGATCAGGCACAGCTTGGACTCAGTGATCTTGGAGTGTTTTAAATAATTCTGGGATTCTGTGGTCAGATTTCCACAGCCTCACTTGTTGTCTCTGAATAATTCAGGTGCAGAGGTGACCACACAATCATGGATGTTCTGATGAAAATCAGAAAATTCCCCTGCTCTCCTGCTCTTGCACGTGCTTTAGGCTTCCAGGACCCTCTATCCTAAGCCTCTGTTCCACTGGAGCAACATTGTCCTTGGAGCTGTGACAAGTTTTGACTGGGGAGAAGAAGGGAAGGGAGGAAAAAAAGTAAAGACATTTTAGTCTCTTCTGAGAGTTATGGGATGAAATTTGTGCCAGCTTCAAGCACAGTCTGTGTGAAGGGTCAGGAAAAGTTCACAGCTTTTTTTTGCACGGATATAAAACAGAATGAACTTCAACATTTTACTGTGATTTCTGCTCCAAAAAAAGCTTCTGGGAATATCTGGATCAGCCTGATAAAAAGCTGGAGCACGGTTCCCAGGGTTCCTGAGATTCCCTCAGAGTGCAGAACCTGCAGAGTTTGTTGGGAAAACCTCTTTTAAAAGAAGATGGGCACTGCCATGAGTGTGGGGCACAGATTTTTCCTAGGAATGAACCCTGGGCCAAAAGAAAAGTATTCATGATTTTTAGGGTTCTATGAAAAGAAGATGAAACACAAATCTAGAATAAACACTAGAAACATCAACCTCCAGGAGATAATGACTGCACTTAAAAGTTAAAAAACATTCAAAGGAAAATCAACAGGAGACATTTATAAAAATGCTGCAATTCACTCTGAATTCTCCCGTTCATTATGATTTAAAAAACAAACAAACAAATATCTTTGGCTACGTGAACAAATATTAACAACATGAACAATGAGAAATAACACAGAGAGTGTTTCCATGCCCATTTTAAAGCAATAAACCTCCCAGTATCTGTGGGTGAGATTAACCATGAGCATTATCTGAAATAAAAACAATCCACACTCTCAAATTTGGTGTTTCTTTGACATTTTGCTGACCTGGACATGGAACCCAACCAGAACAGGTACGGGGATTTTAATTCTGCCTGTAGAGAAAGTCCTTCAGGGTGGGTTTATGAAACCAGGAGGGGAAAAAGCAGCTCAGGGGCCACCACATGAATTTCAAAAGCTTTTGTCTTACAAAGTTTAGCCAGGACTGGCATGAGAAACGACCTTTTCCAAAGGCAAAACTTCTAAAAACTTTTTAGTTTTTGCTTAATAGAAAAGCAGAGCTGGGGAGGAAGGAATTTTTTGGGAGTCTAGACAGGACTCCAAACAAACTTCAAAGAGCAGCCCACTCCCAGAACAGCTCATCCAGGGAGCAGATGGGCTGAGAGGGGGGGAAAAAAGCCCTCCAAGCCCTCTCAGACATCCTGGCTACTGCTCCGAGGAGGTGCAGCCCCGGGACAGAGCAGATCATATCCTGCTACTTAAAGCTTACAAAAATAACCTCCAAGAGTTATTAATTAATTCCCAGCTGAAGGCAGCGCGAGCGATGAATCAGAGGAGCCCACATTTCTCACCATTTGAACTGTTCTCATTCAATAAAGCTAAAAATCTGCAAAAAGCCTCAGTGGGATGTGGCAGGCAGTTGTCATCTCCGAAAGGGAAGCGTCTCCATGATTTCCTGGCGTTATCCATGGAGACACAAGCCCGAGCAGGATCCCGGCTGGCCCCTCACCTCCTGCAGGAGACCCTCCCTCCGCCAGCTTTGCTCTCCACATTTGAACAAGAGCAGCATTATCACTCCTTTACAACTTGGGAGGGGGAAGCTGATTTACAGCCACCCATAAATCTGGGCCGGTGCAAAATAATCAACCCACATCTCTTGGTTTGGTTTGAACAGGGGTTTTTTTATTTTATTTTTTAAAGCACAAACACATGTTGATTGATGGCACTTTTCTTTCTATTTTTTTTCTTTTTTTTTTTGCAGGTTCATGTTGATCTTAATGAATTGTTTATGTAAAAACAAAAGCTTCATACCATTGTGAATCCTTTTTAGATGGCTTCAGGGGAAGAGTCATTATTTCAGCTGAAATGACCTTTCATTTCAAATTGCTGAATACAATTGAAAACTTAAAACAGTCAGAACCCAGCAAGATGGTTTGGTTTTCTCTAATAAAACACTCTGAGTCAAAGTGAATCTTTTTTTCCAGTGTTTTAACAATTATTTTTACATTTTCCATTGGTTCCACACTCAAAGTTTCACATCTCAAGAAAAGCTACCAGATGCCAGCTCTCAGCTGTGTGCTCTGCTCAAAGAACAAGATGAGGGATGCAAGTTGAGATCCAAACCTCAAACTCCGCAAGTGATTTGTTATTGTAGCTGCATCCCACCACAGCATCCTTCAGCTGAGCCTCTGCAGGGAACAAACAGGGATGGAGGGAACAGGGAGAGCCTGGAGAGAGCCATGGAATCACAGAATGGGCTGGAAGGGACCTAAAGCTCAACCAGTGCCACCCCTGCCACGGCAGGGACACCTCCCACCATCCCAGAGTGCTCCAAGCCCCAATGTCCAGCCTGGCCTTGGACACTTCCAGGGATCCAGGGGCAGCCACAGCAAATCTGGGAATTCTATTGCAGCCCCTCTCCACCCTCCCAGCCAGGAATTCCTTCCCAATGTCCCATCTAACCCTGTTCTCTTCCACTCCCCCTTGTCCTGTCAGTCCGCCCATATAGAATTGCCCTGTGTTGGGGTTGATTAAAGACAGAAACTTCAGCACTTGAGGAACGCTCAGATTCATCAGATGGTTTTGTGTGGTGACACCTGAGCCACATCTGCCAAATGATCCCTGGAATTTCCCCTTGTGCTCGCTCTGGAGCGTGTCCAGAGAAGGGAATGGAGCTGGGGAAGAGTCTGGAGCCCCAGGAGAGGCTGAGGGAGCAGGGAAGGGGCTCAGCCTGGAGCAAAGGAGGCTCAGGGGGGACCTTGTGGCTCTGCACAGTCCCTGACAGGAGGGGGCTCAGGGGGGGTCAGGCTCTGCTCCCATGGAACAGGGACAGGAGGAGAGGGAATGGCCTCAGGCTGGGCCAGGGGAGGTTTGGATTGGATATTTGGGAAAATTCCTTCCTGGAAAGGGTTGCCCACTCCAGGGCAGTGGTGGAGTCACATCCCCGCAGGGATTTCAAATCCCTGTGGATGTGGCACTTTGGACCATGGTTTCATGATGACCATGGTGGTGCTGCTGGTTGGACTTGATGATCTTAAAGGTTTTTCCCAACCTTAACAATTCTAGGATTACATTATTTATTATTATTATTATTATTATTATTATTATTATTATTATTATTATTATTTTACTTAGTGTGTTTTTTAAAGGAAACAGAAAAAAGAACTGGGATTTGAGGAATGCAGAGGTGACAGCTCCAGGACCAACCCTCACCCCAAACCCCACAGGGTCACGGCCATGAGCAGAGGGTGGAGATCCAACACATCCTCTGGTGATTGTCCCCAGGACACTGGGGAAGGGGAGCCCAAATCTGCTCAGCCCCACTGGGATCTGCCCTCGGAGGCTCCCGGGAGCAGCAGGATTTGGGGGGATTTGTCACCAGGGACAGCCTGGCTTTAACAGCCCAGCAAACTCCTCACTGCTGCACTGGATGAACGTGGCATTAATCTGGGATTTCTTTCTATTTAGTCTGGGCAGGGAAATGATAAAAACCAGACCTGGCAACCTCTGATCGAGGAGGGGATTTCCCCTCCTTGGGAAAAAGGGCAGCTGCAGTCCCTGCCTGTGTCCTTGTGATGCCACATCCCCTTCTCCCCTGCACAGCCTTGGATTTACCTGCACTTTCCAAAGAAACCGCAGGGAATTCCAGGCTTTATTTACCTTTTCAATCAGAGACTGGACAAATCATTTTCTCCTTCTCCAGACGGGATTCTTCTGAAGGAATACCCAATATTTCATTCTATTTTGCAAATAACTCAACCCCCAGGGCTCTGCAGTGGCTGAAGACCTGCACACTCACGGTGTTTATTTGCATCACAAATAAAAGCACCTTCTAGTGGTGGAATCCCATGAAAAATAAACAGTCTGGGAAAACTTGGCTTTTCAAACTGTCTTGTACATTTGGTTCATTATTGTCCTTCCCCAGCTCTTATCCAAACAGTCCTGACAGTTTGTTTATGGAGAGCTCTGCAGAGCTCTGCCTGCCCTCGGTGTGCTGGGGACAGAACCTCGGGGAAGCTCTCGCTGCGCCCTGACCTTACAAATAACACCAAAATTAAAAATAAATAAGTAAAACAAACTCACAGGAGTAAACTGTTGAATCTGTGGACAACGCTGGGAACAGTTCTCTGCCAATCAGTCAGAGTTTCTACCTGAAACGCTACACGTGCCATCTTCTCATCTGGTATTATAGCACCAAATAGATCAGGAAATATAAAATTCACCCTTCAAAACTTCTGTTTATGGGATTTTTAGGTAGAACTCGTGATTCCTTCTGCTGAAGCCCCATTAAAGCAGCAATATAAATGTTCATGCACTCAGTGAAGTCCCGTGTTTTTATGTTCTATATAACAGCCTATATATATTTGTATAACAACGTGCACATGTTGTTTTCTAGACAGCTAAACTCTTTCTTTTTAATGAAGTTTGATTCTGGGAAACTGCTCAGTCCATTTTTATCCATGATAGATTAAAAGCACAAGTCGCAGCAGCTCAGTTTTGTTAAGTACAGCTCCATTAAGATCCTCAGTGTTCCCCAGCAAGGCTGGAAGATGAAAGGCAGCTCCAATTCCAGGCCTTTTCCCAAAGGAAATGCTCGGGGCCACGTGGCCATGGGAGCTGTTTCAGGGAAATATGGAATTCAGAGAACCCCCAAAGTCACTTTGGATGTGTCATCAGTCATCCACAGGAATTGGGATTCACTCACAGCTCTGGGCTGGACTCAACAGCCACTTCCCAAATTCCCATGGCAGCCCCTCTAAGGTTATTCCTCAGGGAAAGCTCACCTGGACACTTCTTTTAACAACACTTTTAAACACAGGTGTAAACACAGACTGAAATCCTCACCTTGTTGGAGTAATTCCTCAATAATTCCTACGGAGCATAGCATGGAAATATGGTTATTAAAAATAATAAGTAAAACCAGCTTTTTAAAGACAATTTTGGGGCTTTTTAAGAACTCCACATAAAATGGAGCCTTTGAAACGAGATCAGAATTTATAGCTGAGCACCATGATAACGAGCACGTGGGAATTCTCTACTGAATCCACATTAAATGAGTATTAGAGCCCTGCTGCAGGACTCCAAGGAGAGAGCCAGAGAATTCCAGAGCTAAAACTTTGCCATGAATTCCCCAGGAATGTGCTTTACCTTTGCCTCCTGCCTGCCCCCCAGCCCTGACTTTGCCTTCATCCCAAACCCATCCCTGCCCATGAGGATGCAGCACAGGGCATCCTCTGAAAAGCCTGGGATTGCAGAGGTGCTGCTGCAGCTGGAATTGATTCTGCAGGCCTGTGAACGAGCAGGGGAGCTGTGAAAAAACCCAGGTTCCTTTTCCAGTCTGCGGTGGTTTTGTTGAGCCCAAACAAGCTCAACTTTTCTTACGCCTTTAAACTTTAAAATATGATTAAGTGAAAGTGATTCCAACCTGCTCATGGGGAGGAATGCTGGAAAAGAAACAGGTAGAGAAATGTTTGTGCCTTGCTGGACATGGATCAACTGTGCCCTCGTGTTATTTGGATCTGGGCAAAAAGCTGCTGAGGTTCAAAGAAGTTTTGCTGCATCTTCTACATGGAAAAATTGTGATAAGGAAAGAAAAAGAGAGAGGAGGCAGTGATTATTCCTTTTCCTGGGCTGTTCCCTCTCAGCCTGAGGCAGACAGGGTCAGGCAGTGACCTGTGACTCCTCGGAGTTGGCTCCTTCCCGAGGCTGCTCCTCAGGGACAGCAGGAACAGCAACTCAGCCCCGACCTGAAAATCCCTGCTGGCCCAGCTGGATGAGCAGGGATCTCCTCACAGGTTGGATTTAGCCAAAGGACATTCAAAATTCTGAATTGCAGACCTGATTTAGGGATTTTTATAAAGGTCATTAGTTGCAGTCTGTCACAGCAATGAGTATTTTGGGAGTCTTAAATCCAGCGTCCCTCTGGCTCTTGGGACTCGCAGGAATCCCAAATCCTGCTGAAATGTTTGCTGAAAAGCAGGAATTCCATATGGCTCCATGAAGGAGACGACAGCATCTCAACCTCATGTTGTTCTCCCTGTCCAAATTATCCCAAAGTCCTCACAGTGAGGGAGCTGCCTGGAAACCTTTTCCTGAAAATACCCCAATTTTTTGTGCTCCCCAAGCACAGGTTGGCCCTGCGGCCATCATTTTCTCTTTTCATCTTTCCTTTTTCCTGATCATAAACAACAAATCTGCGAGCCCAGGGTTAAGAATAATCTGGGATTTCTCTTCCAGGATGCATTTGGAAGCACATGACGGATCCTCACCAACTGCTCTGCTAATTTTAGTAGCGCCACAACAATTTATGTTCACCACCCGCTCCCATGTCAAACGTTGTCCCGATCTCGCAGATTTTTCCCATCTTCTTCTGAGTTTTTCTTTCCACGAGGTGCCAAACAAAGCAATATTTACTCTGTTGCTAACACAGGAAGCATTGTTATCCAACAAGCCAAAGAAGCTGACTGCACTATGTTTTTTGGCCGAAGCACACCGAGTTTAATTGCTGAAATACCCGTAAAATTTGATAAAAAGGAAAAATAACATTCTGTATTGCTAGAGGAATTTCAAAGCATAAAAAAAGGCTGTAAAATAACATGAGGGGCTCAATTTCAGAAGTGTCTCTCAAAAAATGTAACCCCAAATGTCAACTCTGGTGAGCCTTGCCATTAATCAGCTTATGCCACTGCTTTCCATCAGTTGTAAGATCTAATACTCTGAGTAGGGACAGAGAGGGCACTTCTCCCTCCGAGACAGAAATCACTGGCTGGGGAAAATCCTGTATTTTCTTTAGACACTAAATAGCTCCCACAATGCTGCAGCTGGCAGAAAAAAGTAACCAGCAGGGTAATTTTGGTAAATAAAAGCTGGAGAGCGTCTGTGCCGTGAAATGCCACCTCACTTCCACTTGTCATTTACCCTGAGAGCCTGAAATGTGTTTGAGCCCCCCAGCAGAGCCACCTCCCCCAAATGGCTCCTGATTCTCAGTTATGAAAGGTATGAAATAAATAAATAAAGCCCAGCCTACATCTGGAATAAATATCAATCAACAAGCTTTAAAAAAAAAAAAACAACAACCTTTTTTTCAAGAGGCGTTTGTATCAAGCTTTTAAATTCTCACTTGGTAGGAGAGGAACACACAGAGTGAAGCAATGCCATAAAAATGTCTGGGCCCAGATTTGGGATTTAAGGGTTAAGGGTACAACCTGTTGATTGCTTTCCCTCACCTCAAACATATGGGTTTGCACTTCAGGGCAAAGCTGCAGAGGAAGCCGGTGCCCAGAGCGCGTGTGGAATTCTTGGAAAGGTCACTGGAAGGAAAATGTACCTAAACATGGCCTGCAGACTCTGCTGCTCCAGGGAGCAAGGATCTCCCAGCTCCACGGGCCCTGCTAAAGCCACAGCCTGCCCCAGAAATCAAAAGGATTCATCCACCCTCTTGTAATTGGTTTACAAGATAAAAATCAGCCGAATATTAAATTTTGCCATTGGTTTCCAACACCTTTTCATTGAATAATTAAATATATTAAATAATTAAACAATAATCAGAGCAGGAATTATCAATATGCAAAGAGCCAGACTGTTCAACGCTCCACAGCTCCTCTCCTCCCAAGTGCAGCTTTCCCATTAATTCTCACCAAAAATGTATCAGGAAGAGCAGGAAGGAGCAAGAAAGAAGCTTTTAGTGATAAAGCTTAAAAATAGAGTTAAAAACCTCCAGGAAACAAATGTGAATGAAGTTTCCAGACAAGGATGAGAAGGTTTAAACACCTTCCTCTCTCACGGCAGAAGGATAAATAAAATTATCCTTTTTCTGTCAGATCTTTTTGCCCAAACTCTGACCCCGAGGGTCCCTAGGAAGTGGCAGGACACCAGTTTGTGCAACTGGGAACAGCCCAGGGGTTTGGCTGGAAATTCCTGTGCCCAGAGCGAGGAACAGCCGAGGGTTTGGAGAAATCCCACCACAGACCCGGCACCGCTGGGGGAACTGGTGCCAAACTGGTTCACAATTAATGCACCCACAGAACTGGGCTGAACAGGAGCCACTGGTGCTGCATTTTACTCCTTGGGGGATAGAAAACAAAGCACGTGGGAGCAGAAATTATAAAGGTTCTGCTTCTGTACAGATTGAGAAATGAAAAATCTCATTTTTGTAACCTCAAATTCACATTCTTGCTCTTTTTTTACCTTTAATATTATATAATACACCTTTAATATACCTATGATATTATTATACAATATTTAATAATAAATATACAGAATATTAAAGTTAATATTCTAACACAGTAAAATAAGGTGGATAAAGAAAGACAGACAAAGGAATTTTACCACTGGGGTTGAACAGAAGTTTGTTGGCAACACTCTCGAGTGCAGAGTGATGGAAAAATCCCTGGATTGGCCCATCCCTGGGAATGCAGTTTGTACCTGGATTGAACATCCTGAGTGGGATTGAGTTCAACATAAGCACAAAGAGTCACCAGGACGTGATGCAGCAGCAGGGATTATTGGGAATTACTGCCCCAGGAGAACAATTCCTCCCCATTAGGGTTTAATTGGTGATACTGTTGTTCACAGAATTAATAATTAATAATTAATAATTAATTAATCCCTGAAAGCATCACTGCTGCCATCCCAGTCCCACACTGGATGCCATCCCTGGAAGCTGCTCCCAAGGCTGGAAGGATTTCCAGTGCTCTACCAAAAAATGTGGATTTTAGAGCAGAAATTATGATTGTTTCTAATTGAAAGGACACCCCTCCTTCCTCCCTGAGGAGCAGGAACATGAGTGATTTCTGTGGTGAATGTTTTGGTGAGTTTGAGATATTTGTGGATCTCTGCAAAACTTTCCTGCACTCCAAGTGGAAGAAAAAGCCAAACCAAGCAGGTGTGACAGAAAAGAAACGCCTGTGTCATTATTCCATGGGAGCTCTGACAGGAATGAACCAGCAAGGAAAGACAAACTTACAAAAACCACACAAAGAAATACATTTTTCCCATGTAGTCACCAAAAGGTCTCTTGAAAGTGAGTAATATTTACCTTCAATTAAAAAAAAAACCCCATTTCAATGGAAGATATTAAAGCTAATTTGCACAAGCATGTTAAATTCAGCAGTTAAATTCACCTCTCACATTCCTCTCTGCTGCTCTCCACGCTGGCTGATGTGGTGACAGACGTGGAGGAGTGAAATCAGAGCCCTATCTCCTGAAAATTGCTCCAAAAAAAGTGATTTCTCACCAGATGGGACCTGTAAGAGCCCTGAGGTGTTCCAGCCCTCTCACACTTGATTGCTTTTCCCCTTGCCCAGTGTGACACAGCTGAAATCCCCCAGCTCAGCATTTCCACGGTGATCCTTATCCACAGGGGTTTTATCTCCACTCTGACATGAAATTAAAAGCTACGTTAATAACACCACCTATCAAGATGATATAAAAAAAAATAATAGCCGTGTGCTGAAGGTTGTTTAATGTTGGTTCTGGCCAAGCCTTAAGGCAGAACTCACGTCTGGAAGTTTTATCTCCAAATTCCTGCCTCAGCAACACAACTGTGCCCCAGCATTAAAACATTCTGAAGTCCATCTCTGTATTTCACTGTTTTCTGCATCTTCAAGTCCCAGCTGGATGTTTTAACCCTTTCCCAGATGCAAATTATCCTACTTGACTCCTCTTCAACTGGACTCTTGTCCTTCAAGATCCCATCTTTTCGCCAAGAGCATTTAATGCCCAAGATAATGTGGGGAAAAGCTGCTTTTCCAGCCCAGCCGTCCTTTCCCAGGAGGATTCACTGAGGGAATCACAGACCTGCAGCTTGGTGGGAGCATGTTCCCAAAGAAATGAGTGTTTTCAGTGAGAAAAGCACGCAGCGATCCCAGTGTTTATTCCAAACCTCCAAAATTAATCATTTCTAGCATTACTTTATCTAAATCTGCGCTCAAGGAACCTGCAATTTATCATGCTGTGATCTCACTGCTGCCAGTTTCATCACAAGAGACTTTACTGAAGTTTATTTCTCCACAGAAATAGCAATATATTTAAAAAAAAACAGGCTATAGGCTAGGGCAGTGATGAAAATGTTGTCTGCAGCAAGATTAGCTGGCAAGTTCCATTTTTGAGGTCAGCAGTTTCACCACTACACAGGAATTTCTATCCTTCGGTGAATTGTTGGATTGGAGCGTTTGCCTACCTCTCCTCTTGGAAGTTGGACAATCATCACAAACTGGATTTGGAGACAACCTAGTCGGTTTTATGTCATATATTTCTCCAGAGTTAAATCGTCCGATTTTTTTTCCTAGCTGGAAAAATGAGAGAAGCACGAAGATCTTTGTCCTTAACCCTTCACTTTTGCTGGGATGTGCAGCCCAGAGCCCGCTTGATGCAAAGCCCCTATTTATTATTACCCTAAAACTCCGACATTCCCTAACTGTGGAGGACAAATCCACCAGTGACAAAGAGCAGAGGAGGAAAACGAGGCGTCAGTTTGAGGTTTTTTTCTCCCTGGATGTGCTCAGTTAGTCATCTTTTCCTGCTCCTTATTTTTCATGGCAAGCTCGGAATTTTCACCTGGGGTCCATCAAAGCCGTGCTCAGTTTTTGTGTGTACAAAGGGAGAGGGAAGATGATGAGGTTACTCTGCCTCCTGCTCCGGAGGCAGCTTTGGGGTGGTCTGTTTAGATCCAAGAAATTTCTTAAAGGAACAACAGCGGCACCGGGACCGACTCCTCCAGGCTGGAGCAGCGATGGGAATGGATGAATTCCAGCCCAGGGCAAGGCTGAGCTTAGGCAGCACCCCGAGGAAGCTTTCCCAGGCTGTGCTTATCCTGGGGGTAAACACAGGGCTGCAGTCTCTGTGCTTGTCAATCCAGCTCCTTTAACGAGCGAGGAGTTGGGGTTGTGAAAGGAGGAAAAACGCACGTTTCCATCACTCCTTATAAAAGAGCAAGAAAATGTCAAACATGGAGGTAAAAGTCATATTTCATGAGGGCTCGGGCCCAAAGTCGCTCTCCCCCTGCACCTGCAGGGTGAGGAACATGTGCTGGACTGCTCTGTACTGGCTCAGTGCTCAACATTTGAACTGGACCCGCTCCAGCTTCTGAATAAATATCTCTTTGGGGGGAGAGGGAATTGCATTCCTTACTCCAAACACAGATTTTCTTCTCTGAAATTCTGAAAGAAACGTGTACTTGTGAAACATCAGGAACTGAAATCCTTTCTGCCTCCAGCCTGGGCAAAGAGCCCTCCCTGCTCCTTGGGCAGCCGTGACCCCCAGCCCGGCCACGGGGCCAGCCCAGATGGGAGGGCTGCACTCTGGGGTTTGCTCCTCAGGAAGGCTGATTTCCAATGGGAATTACATGGGGGGGATTCAGAGGGATATGAAAGCCCTTTTGGGATCAAGAGTTGTGGATTCCCCATCCCTGGAAGCGTCCAAGGCCAGGTTGGACGGGGCTTGGAGCAGCCTGGTCGATGGAAGGTGTCCCTGCCATGGAATTGGGTGATGTTTAAGGTCCCTCCCAACCCAAAGCATTCCTGGATTCTGTGATTTTACCCCAGGATCAGGATCAGTTGGCCCCACACAGCAGCAGCAGATGCTGGGAGAAGGGAGCTGGGAAAGGGGCCTCGGGAGCACCAGCTGCTGCTGTAAGTCCCCTCAGAGGGTCCCCCTGTCACATCAGGTGTGCCCTCAGACTCTACACATACAAGTGGTGGTAGAATTGAGATTAGGAATAATAAGAGCAACTTTAAATTTTACAGAAACTCCTCACCATCCACACTTTAGATGAATTGCATCAAGAACCCAAGAATTACCATATCTGAGAACAAAGAGAGCCGTGGAAAAGCATAATGAAGGAAGCTGAACAGAAAAGAAGAAAGGAACAGATGTCAGAATATCCTGAAACAAAGTTACCAGTTTATTTTCCCACTGATTTGAATATCTAAAATACACATTTTTGCCAAAGCAAACAGGTGATTAAAATCTATTAAAAATCCCAGTGAGCAAAGGGCCACACTTGCATTTGCCTGACACTTGTCAGCCATTCCCCGAGTGTCAGCACACGCAGGGCAGAGCAACAATAATATTAATTTGACAAAGGCTGACTGTTTAATTGCAATTAACTGTGGCCTCACAAAAGGCAAGCTGCACTCTGGAGTGCACATAAGCCTCATTTATCCTGCAAGGACAGCGAGATGAAGCTGGCATGAAATATTAAGATCACAATTGCTGTTGGCAAACCTTCTGACGGGGAGCTGCTGGCTCGGATGAGCACGGATTACACAAAGGAGCACCGAGGGAAAACACAGCCGTGAATCAGCCCACAGAATGTCCTTTCACTGAGCAGCGTGGGGAGCGGGTGGGCTGCTGGCAGCAGGGATGGACAGGATGCTGTGGAGGGCTGGAATGCCAGGGAGTGCCAGGATAACCTCTGGAGGAGGGAAGGCTGGAGGATGTCTGGCTCAGCACAGCCTCCTTTATTGCTGATGAACTGAACCGGTGCCATCGTCGAGCTAATTAAGGTTCTTGCCCAAACTTCTCCTGCTGGAAAGCTATCCCAGTGCCTCACAGCTCTTGCACTTGGAAAACATCAACTCAGAGCTACTGATGGCCAGTTTAGACAGATTTAGCTTTGCATCAGCATTACTGGGTGCCTCGGTTGCACTCCCTGCCCTGCCGGTGTTTGCGAGGATAAACGCTGTGCTCACAGAGCAGGAACATTCCCTTGGCTTGACTGAACAAGCCCAACCTGCAGCCTCACCAAGGAGCCTGGCCAGATCAGTGGTGGTCTCCAGAATCATAAACCACAGCTGTGCAGAGAATTCCAGAGCTCTTTCCAGAGCCTTTTACTTCCCTTGCTCCTCTGTTTTAATGTCAGTTCCCTAGGACATCATTTTCAGCCTGCCCACAGGGATGATTTCCAGTTGCTTGGTTGCTGCACTCCCATTTCCCTTCCTTTTTCCATCTTCTCCATGAGTGCCAAAATGGAAAAAGCACAGAGGGTGGAATCTTACCTTAGAGAAATCCAGCAAACACTCCTACTGAGCTGGGGCAAAAAGCAGGCAAAGGAAAAGGGTTCTTAGGAACTGTGAAGTATAAAATGTTTCTTTCAGAGTGCCAGAACTCAGACAGGACCAATAATTTCCATCAAGAATCACCAACTTCCACGGTGGGCACAAGTGGGAATTAGAGCTTGGTTGTGAGGAAAGGAAAATCAGGATGGGTTTGAGAAGAGCTTGAAAGGAAGAGAGGGATCCCATTGCTAAAGGAGAACCTGTGGGATGGGCTGGGCAGGGCACAGCAGCCACACACAAAGAAAAATAGCCAGGATCATAACGCTGGCACTGGGAAAGGAACTCTGCAGCCTTGGGAAGTCTGTCTGTCCCAAAAACGAGCACACACATTGTGTGTTTGGAGTTTCCTGACTCCTGGGCTGGCTGAAGAGCCAGCAAAGTCCCTGGGAAGAGGTGAGCATCCCTGTGGTATGAGCTGCTCCAAGAAATATTGCAAGGACGTGTCTGTGTGTTTTGCTAACACTGCAGCTGTTGTGCAACGTGTTTATCCAACAACTGCAAACAATCAGGAGGTCCTGGAATAGGAGTTCACAGAGGTTTGTAAAGGTGGTGGTTTGCCCTGGACCCTCGGGGTTTTTTGGTTTTGGGGTTGGTTTTGTTTTGCTCCCCCCACTTCAGGTGCAGGTTCCTGGTCTAATGACAGGTGGTGACAAGCAGGGATGCCAAGACACCTTGCAAGTGAGGATGGATCTTCTCTATCACATTTTAAAGGACTAAATTCCTTTACAAGGAATTTGATGACATAATTAGGGCCTAATTTCTATTCCTCATGTCCTGCAGTAAAGTTAATATCTCTGAAATTTGCCCTGACTGCTGTGGGAACCAGGTTTTCCCCACATTACAGGGGACTGAATTTCTTCTCTGTTGTATGAAGGATGTATTTAACACCCTCCTGGACATTTGCTATGGAAAACTAACCAGAAATCCTGAACAACAAACAGCAACAACAGCACAAAGGAAGAAAAAAACCCCAGGTGATTGAACTGCTACCAAAGCAAGGCTTTAATCAACAGAATTAATTTGTTTGAAAAGGAAAAAAATCCTTGGATTTTAGAAACGCTGACCAGAAATTCTTTCAGAGAGCGAGTTTCCACTGGAGAATGCCAAAGCTGCACAATCCAAACATTACCTGGAGAGGGTTCAGCGCTGACACATTTGCTGCAGACCCTCCCTGCTGACTCCAAACTCCAACAAAAGCACCATGAGGGGAACTGGGACTTGGGGGAACTGGGATTTGGGGTTACTGGGATTTGGGGGAACTGGGATTTGGCCCTTCTATTCCCCAGAGCTCCCAGTTCTGGGATGGCCCCTGCAGAGCTGATTCCAGGGGTGCTGGGGAGGAGGGCTCTGGCTCCCCATCTGGAGCTGCTGCACAGCCAGAGCCTGCAACCCTGGCTCAGGCAGACACTTTGGAGCCGTGGCTCCTGAGATTCCCGGTTTCCTGGCTTCCCTTCAGCCCACCTGGCAGATTAAAGGGCAGCCCAGAGCTTGGGAGCCTCGTTCCCAGGGCTGTGAGTGTCAGAGGGAGCCCCAGCTCTGTGGGCTGATTGCTGCACATGCTCTGAGTGAGGGCCCCATTCCCTTTATAGGGAATTTCACAGGTTTGGCTTCCCCTGCAACCCCAACAACCCCACAGCTCTGCGAGGCTCGAGCCCTCCCTCGGTGGAAATCATCGTTCTCCATTTTAACTCACATTTTAATCCTTTAAAAACACAAACAAGTTAATCCACAGGGGAGAGCAGGAGCAGGCAGTTCCCATTTTTGGGGATTACAGAGATTCCCTTCTTGCTGCAGATTTCATGGAGCTGCTCCCAGGATGTGGACACAGCACTGTCTGTGCTCCTCACTGTCTGTGCTCCTCACCAAGGGCTGTTGTGACTGCTCTGCTGCCCTGGGAGCAACAATTCCCACTGGAGCTCTCAGGAGTGGAAAAAGATCTGGGAGAGAAAATAGCAGATGTACTTTTACAGCTTTCTAACACAGGTTTGTATGAAACAAAGAATGAAATTAAGAATAGTTCGTCCTTTAAAATGAAACCAAACTTCTAAACAAGAAAGTAGCCCTGAAGAAGCTTTAAAAGTTCATCCCACAAAGCTTTCAGATCAACGCTGAGGTCTCCACTCCAGATGGATGCTCTCTTAAAGCAGTTTAACTGGAGCTTCATCAAGAGTTCTCACCCTAATTTTTTTTCATTATCAGCCAGAGCCCTGTGCACATCCTTTGAAGCAGATGGGCTTTAACAAGATCCCCTTCAAAAGGACAGGACCCATCAACTGTCCCTTGGAATATGAAAAGAAAAACACAGGTGTCCCTGTGGCCCCAGGAAGAGGAAATACCACACTGATTAAAACTTGAACCACACTCGCCAGGACAGACCTGAACCTCCTCCCGCCCTCCTCGGGCCTCCCCTCCCCTCCCCAGTTCTTCCAGTCCCATGAACAGGAAAATGGGAAAACATCACTTGCAGCTCAGCTCAGGATCTGCACGTGTAATTCAATAACCTCTAATGAGAGCCAGGGAGAGCCGGGCAGGAGCGGGGCTGCCCCAGAGGGATGGGGTGAGAGGAGGGCATCTACAAAAATCACAATTCTCCATTTCATGTCAGAAAATGACACCTTAATTATAACATTAAAACATCACCATGTGTTTAAAACATCACCCAGACGCCCAAGATGCTGTTTCTTATTCCTGGAAGCTCTTCCAAAACCCCTTTTCCCAAGTCCTTCCTCTTCCAATGAGTGAGATTTCATCCTGCTCCCTCTCTCCCTTCCCTTTCCCTACCCAGGCTTCATTTTTCACAGCGAGGCTGAAACACACCCTTGAGCACTTCAGAGCTCCACACCCTGGTTTGTATCAAAAGAGAGAAATTCCTTTAAAAATCGTTGTTTCCAAAGGTCTCTCCTGACTGGGAGCTGCTGGGGATTGCTCTGAGCTGGGAGAGCCTCAGCCCCCCGGGTTTGGAGCTCTGATCCGCAGGAAAAGTCACAGAGAGACAGGGAGCATCCTCTGGGAGCTGAGTCAGATCTGCTTCTCCTGCTGCAGCAACGCCTTTTGGAACAGGAGGAGAAGCTTTGGATTGGGAAGAGAAGTTTCGGAGTGGGAGGAGAAAATTTGGAGCGGGAGGAGAAGCTTTGGAGTGGGAGGAGAACTTTGGAGCGGGAGGGGAATCTTTGGATCAGCAGAAGGGGTCACACAAGGGCTCTGCCTCCTGTGTCCTCTCCAGACACTCCCAGACCCCAAACTCACCGTGGTGTGCAGGGAAAGCGTTAAATACGGAATTCTCTTAAAGCTTACATCTCAATGAAATCACAGCAGCTTTTTTTCTTTTTTTTTTCCCTTCCCCAAAATCAGGCCCACCAATGCTTGCTTTCTTTAGGAGCCAAACAACATTCTTGGAGAGCAGCTCAATATCTCCAGAGGTGTAAATCACCACCCTCTCTCTTATTAGAAACATTTGAAAGAGGGCAAGTGCTTTCAGAGCCGTAAACTCGGGATTCCATACATGTTCCAAAGCTGCAGCGAGCACACATTCCTCACTCAAACTGGTTTTAATTTGCAGTCCCTTGAAAGCACAAAAGTCTAAATACTGAATCAACTTAAATAACAATAACAAACCATTGGAAAAGCTGTCCGTTCTCAACTTCTCAAAATAAACTGGAAATGGGAATCACTCAAATGCCCAAGGCAATGCCGTGGGTGGATGCCCAGTGCAAAGGCAGGCAGAGCTCCCAGGAAAATGCAATTCCTGCTCCACTGTGGGTTATTTATGGTCACAAAGCCTGACAGAGCACTGGAAACTAAAACAAAACTAAAACCGTTTTTCTCCCTGCTAAAAATCGCGGGACACAATAAGACCAGAGGAATGAAAACCACATGAGGGCTGAGGAGAAAGGAAAAAATGCCACATCTTTCGTGAACACGAGGAGATAAATCCATACCTGGGAGCTCAGGGTAGGCAGGCACAGCCTGGCTGTGCCTGAGCTGTCATTTCTGGGCACTGGCAGGGCGCCCTTTGCTCTCCAGCAAGGTTTAATTAAAGATATTGATAATATCTCCAACCACAATCATTGTCCCAGTGCTTGGCACAGCTCCCTAAGGAAATCATAGCAGGAGTTCCCAAATACACCTGAAATACACCCAAATTCCTGCTCCAAATACACCTGAAATACACCCAAATTCCTGCTCCAAATACACCTGAAATACACCCAAATTCCTGCTCCAAATACACCTCAAATACACTCAAATTCCTGCTCCAAATACACCTCAAATACACCCAAATTCCTGCTCCAAATACACCTCAAATACACCCAAATTCCTGCTCCAAATACACCTGAAATACACCCAAATTCCTGCTCCAAATACACCTGAAATACACCCAAATTCCTGCTCCAAATACACCTGAAATACACTCAAATTCCTGTTCCAAATACACCTCAAATACACTCAAATTCCTGTTCCAAATACACCTCAAATACACCCAAATTCCTGCACAGGATAAAAACTCCCTGCTGCAAATTCCCTGTGCTTGCAAATGCATCATTAAATGCATCAGTCCTTTGTGGAAATCCTCAGGGACCATGGAACACAAGCTTTGGGAATTGGGGAAGTGCAGGTTTAAATCATAACTGGGCAGGAAATGCTTTTCTTCCCATGTAGAAGTTGCAAAAATGAAAATATTTCCAAATAGTTTTCAGTACTTCATTACAATTTAGAATCAAAATCACAAACTTTCAAGGGAAAATGGCCAAAAACCCACTCTAAAATGTATCATTTCCTACCAAACTTTGGTGTTAATTAAGAAGTAGATGCTTTCCCTGAATGCAACGCTCCAGCCAAGTTTATCCACCAGGCATCAGGAATTTACAGTATTTTACCAGCTCAGCTGGCTGCCCTGCATGCAGAGAAAGCACCTTTTGTCAGCAGCTGGGGCAGAGCTGAATAAAGAGCACAGAATAAGTGTCATTTAATCACTGGGGAGCTGCCTTTTCTCCCTGCCCCATTGTCAGGAGGAAATGCTGCATTATGGAAAGCTGATTAGGGACAATGTGGACTCCAGCTGGAACAGGGGACACATCCACAAGGTTTGCTCTGGGCTCCCAAGGGTTCAGGAAATATTATTAACCTCGAGTGTTGTCACTTAGCAAACAGATTTGAGCTCAGAGACTCAAAGTATTCAACCTATGAGCATCCAAAAGTAGATCCTCGTCCCTGGAAGTGTCCAATTCCAGGCTGGACAGGGCTTGGAGCAACCTGGGATAGTGGAAGTTGGAACTGACTGAGTTTAAGGTCCCATCCAACCCCAGCCAGTCTGGGATTCAGCCTCAGCTGCTCTGTGATTTTGTGTTTATTCATCAGAAATCTTTGAAGACATTGAATATCTAAGATACGAGAATCACAGGCCTTTAATAAACTTTCCAAACATTGCTCATCAGTTTAGCTTGGTTTAATACAAGAAAAAAAGCAGTGGAACTATAAATCAGGTGTCAGAGTTAATAATGCCTTGCAATTATCCATAGATATGTATATAAAATATATTTTATTAGGTATAATGATCTCCCACTGGCCAGCAAACATCAAGAGGCAAGAACAATAAGAACAACTTCCAAGCAGGCTTTAAAATCCTGGGTTTCCTAACAAGTTGGAACAAGGAAAAACTTGCCATGACCTTACACAGACATGAGTCTTGTGCTCTCTGAGTAGCCAACAATAAAAATATCCCAAAAATGCTGGAAGATGAGGCAATAAATTCTGTCAAGTGAATCTTTATTAAATCCTGATTGCTACCCTTGGAAGCAAAATTAAGTCATTTCCAATTATTACCTGTGAAACGATGAAAATATGGTGGTTAGATGGAATTAGTGGGGAAAAGAAGAAGCCAAGTGGTTTTTCCAGTAGGAAAACTAAAAGCAAGGCACAGGTGTTCCTGCAATAGCAGCACCTGAGGCTGTGATGTGCTCGGGTCAGAGGAGGTGACAGAGGTCACATCAGGGCACAGACCTCCTGGAGAACTCAGAATGCCCCAGGGAATCCTGATGGGGATTCCCTGAAGGTGAGACAGAGCTGGGAGCAGCTGGGGAGGTTCAGGACTCCATGGAAAAAGCAAATCAACAGCAGAGTGAGGGATTTGTGTGGCTCTGCATGGAGACAGGACTCAACCACTTGTGGTTGTTCCAGAAGCAAGGAGGGAGTTCTGAACACAGGGAAATGGTTTTTCATTCACAAAACAACCCCAGTGCAAAAAACAGCAAAGCAGAACAAACAAAAAGCCACAAAACCTGAGAAAACCTCGGGAAAAACCCTCTGAGGAAGCAGCAGGAAGGAAGAAAACCTCATCAGGACCTGGACACAAAACAAATCACAAGGTGAGAGAGGCAGGGATTGCTCTCTCTCTTGCCCATATTCTGACCCCCCAAAAGGATGAGGAATCAATTCCCTTGTGCCTCACCCCTCTGGACTGAGCTCTGGGCACAGCTTGGATCAAAGGCTCTGTTATCTGCAGCAGAGGAAGTTTCCGTGCTGGTTTCCATCTCCACTCTTCAATCACAACGAGGAAAAGCTTTCTCAGGGCAGAAATAAAATCAAATCCTCCTGCAGAACTGTGCCCTTCAAGTTCTGCTTTGGGTGGGTTTCTCACCGCCCCACCCTGTGCATTTTTCTATATTATATCCCAGTTTCTGTGGTTTAGCCATGGGATAAATCTCCCAAACCTATGGATTAGCAGGGGGATGAAAGGCACTGGGATCCAGGAATAAAGACCTGCTTTTCCCTTTGAAGTGAGTGACTGAAGGCTGCCAGCTTGGAGGGAGGAAAAATACCTTTCCCTTGTGTGCCAGCACCGCTCCTGTGCATCCCTTCTCATAAAGAACTCTGCAGGCAGACTTACTTATAGATATATGTGATATACTTATATAAAAACATTAGATTTATATATTATATATTTTGTATTCTGTATTATATATTAAATATTTTGCATTATATATTGTATATTATATAATACATATTATATAGCATATATTACATAGTATATATTATATAGTATATATTGCATAGTATATAGTATATATTATATATTTTGTATTTTATATTTTATATTTTGTATTTTATTTTATATTATAATATTTTGTATTATATTTTATATTTTATATTCTATATTTTATATTTTATATTTTTTTATCTTTTATATTTTATATATTTTATATTTTATTTTTATATTTTTTATTTTATATTTTATATATAAATTATGTGGTCCTTGTATAAATGGACCTCCAGCCCACACCTACCCTCTACGACACCCCCACATTGCAGCTCTTCCCTGAACACCTCAAAACAAGATGATGATATTATTATTATTATTATTATTATTATTATTATCATTATCATTATCATTATCATTATTATTACTATTATTTCCAGGAAGAAATAGATTTTAAGGGATTTAAATTTTTAAAAAAAAGTTTCAATAGAGTTAGAGGAAGTTACCCTGAAACAGGACACAAAATCCATGAGAATTTGCTAGGCTTTAGTAAGACTTTCCACACTTCCCAACCCACAGCTCAAGCTTTTCCCTTTTATTTTGCAATAAGACAATTTTAGCAGACAAGTTTTGAAGGAGAAGCACAGGAATGGTGTCTCTATGAAAACCCTACAGCACCGCAGGGGCACAGGCAGCTCTGGAAGTGAAAGGAGAGTTCTTTTCCCTGTTTTTGCCCTTGTGCAGCCACATTTCCACTGGATATTCCTCATTATGCCAGAATCTGTCCCTGCACGTGCCCCTGGCACAGGATTCTGGTCTGGGAGTTCCTCAGGAGAGAAAGAGAATAGCATGGAAATCGCTTGATAAATTGAGTGTTACTGATCAAAACCCACTGGAATTCGATGCCAGCCTCATGCTGACCCAACGGACTTTGGGTCAAGCTCAGCTTGTAAGCCCACACTTAATTCCAGCACTGGAATTTGGAGTGGCAACAATTTCAGCAGGAAAATACCAAATTTCTGATGTTTGCTGGAATCTCTGTTTGATTCAGACTGGAAGAGCTGGGATTGTTCAGCCTGGAGAGGAGAAGGCTCCAGGCAGAGCTCAGAGCCCCTTGCAGGGCCTGAAGGGGCTCCAGGAGAGCTGGAGAGGGACTGGGGACAAGGCCTGGAGGGACAGGACACAGGGAATGGACCCCAGTGCCAGAGGGCAGGGATGGATGGGAGATTGGGAAGGAATTGTTCCCTGGGAGGGTGGGGAGGCCCTGGAATAGAATTCCCAGAGAAGCTGTGGCTGCCCCTGCATCCCTGGAAGTGTCCAAGGCCAGCTTGGATGGGCCTTGGAGCACCCTGGGACAGTGGAAAGTGACCCTGCCCATGGCACTGGATGGGCTTTCCAGTCCCTTCCAACCTAAACCATTCCAGGATTCTGTGATTTCCAGTCACTTAATGGATTTAAAATTTACAAATGATCAAAGCTGAGACCGGAACCAGCAAGGAAAACACATTTATTTCCAAATGGAAAAAGCATTGAGAATCCTGGAATACCCATGAGAAGCGAAATCTGGGAATTTCCTTGAGCACTGGATTATCAGCAGGTCCCAGAGCTGCACTTTAAGCCCAGTTTTGCTGTGCTTGGGCTGGAGTTTAAATCCAGGCAGGGTTACAGAGCTCAGCTCTCTCTGGGCACTCAGGTGCACCTTTACAGCACATTTCACTCCCAGGCCTGCAGCCACAAACACACAGTGAATGATTAACTTGTGGAAAAATTAAAACCACCTTTCTGTCACGCAGGATGGAGCTTTCTGGGGCTGTTTTTTCATTATTTCTGCAAAAGATGGTAGTAAAACAGAAACAAACCCCACCATTGCCTCAGCACTGCACTGAAAATAACGAAAATTGCCAAAATATTCTGTGTAGTGTACATAAATGGAGGAGCCAGGTGCTGATTACTGGAGGCTATAAAGATTCACTAATTAACACCCAGAGCAAACGTGGCCCTATCAAAGCAAACACGGTGAAAAACAAGAGTTACAAGAAGAAAATCAATTTAAATCAATTACCACTGTTCACATACAAAGTACCCAGTGACTGGGTCACATTCCTGGAAGTCAGGCTGCTCATCCCATGGGAAAAATTATTCCCTCCAGCTACAAACTCAGTCACACGCTGAATTATCACAATTATTACGTTGCTTATTTATTCTATTTTTGTTTAGATTTTTAGCCTTTAGTTTGCAAATGAATCCTTACAATTGACTGAATCCTTACAAGTGAATCCTTACAAGTGAATCCTGACAATTATCTACTTAAAAATTCCTGGGATCAAATTAGAATTTGAATTTTTGCATTTACGTCGCTGTCGAGGAAGTAACAAATAGAGACTTTGGCAAAATAAAAGTTTGCCAAGTTTCATACATGGATTTAATAATATGGGAATCATCTCCCAAGCCCAGCAGCCTCACACAGTGACCACATAGGAGCTAAAAAAGAGAAATGAACCCAAAAAACTTTCCCACAATTAGGGAGGAGAGAAAAATCTTCCTCCCACTCCTCCCAACTGCGCAGTCCAGAGGCCAACGTAAGATGGTCAAAGCAAAATTAAATATAAATAATAGAAATACTCGTAATAAAATAATTAAATAAGATATAATAAAGAATATTTATAAACCCAGGGAATGATGTTCAGCCCAGTGTGAGTTGGAGCAGGTTTCCAAATCCATTACAGCACAACCCCCACAAAAAATTCAGTATTTAACTAAAATACGACCAAAATATCCCCTGAAAGTAAACCCAGCCTGGGCTGGACTTCAGGCCCTTTCCTGCTGTCCAGACCTTTTCCATTGGGAAGCAACTAAAATCCAGGATAACCCCACTGGAAGCTGAATCAGTTTATATTTTCAGGCTATTTCTGAGCACTCAAGAATCCCCTCTGCATTTTCACCTTTGAGGAAGGAACTACTGCAAACTAAATCCCAAACTCGAGCTGTTTCAAAGCTTTAAAAAAAACGAGAACAAGCTGCTGGTCAGAAAGTAAATAATTTAGAATAGATTCAAACAATTAGGATTAACCAGCTTGGGTTTTATTCTTTTTTTTTTTGTGATTATTTTGTGTTTTGGAAACCATTTCTACCTTTTTTTCCTCGGGAAAACAATTTCACACTACAAAAAAAAGGCATCAAGCGATGAAAAGCATTCGTTCCTTTCTAGTTCTTAAGTAAAACCAGCAATGTTGAACAGGTCAGATATAATAAATACAGCTATTTCAAGGCAAAAGAAAAATGTTTTCCTGGTCTAACTTTGAGTGACAAGAGAAAATTTTTCCCAGCTTGCAACTCCGCTTTATTCCAAGTGCTCAATTCGATTTAATTGGATGTATATGGGGATGTTCTATTGGGCTGCTTTGTTGCCTTTTTCAAATTAATCCTGCACCACTGAGGCAGCATTTTCAAGTG
The DNA here is from genome assembly GCA_034509425.1 of Eopsaltria australis. Lineage (NCBI taxonomy): Eukaryota > Metazoa > Chordata > Aves > Passeriformes > Petroicidae > Eopsaltria > Eopsaltria australis. The sequence goes on from JAVTVJ010002566.1 coordinate 55,434, forward strand.
AGTGGATGTTGTGGACACCTTCAGAAGTTCTGCTCTGTGGCAGCCACAGCCTCGTAGCCCCAGATTTTTGAATTTTGGGTTCTTGGATGATCCCGGCAGGAAGGCGATAGGCCCTGAAAGGAGCTTTTTGTTCAGCCCTTTAATCGCTTCCAGCGCTTGCCCCAGCCCACAAGATCCGCACCAAATTGAGTCAGACATGGGAAGGATTTCTCTGCACATCCACTCAACTGCACCAGTTTAACAATTTCGGCTTCTTGAGGCCGAGGAAGAGACAGAGAGGCAGCTTAAAAATTAATAATTATGGCTGCAAACCTCCCTAAATCCTGGAAATTCCCTATTTTAATTTTAAAAAATTAAGAATCTTCCATCTTTAGTTTTTCCCAACCTATACCCTGGGAATTAGGGCTGATACAGAAACACAACTATTTTTAAGTCCAGTTTGCCGTGGAGCAAACTGTGATTTTTTGGGCTGGATTTGCAGACCTGCTTCCCTTACACCGGGCTGAACATCTCCAGCCATTCCCTGGGTTTATTTATATCATTTATAACATAAATATTATATATTTCTAACCCTGCAGCTCAAACCCTCTGTGTTTCCCCACGAAGACACTCAAACATTTCAGCCAGCTCGAAGCAACTCCTCCCCATTTGCCTCAGATTTGTTACCAAGAGTTGAAACTTAACAGAAGGAGCTTGGTAGGCAATTTGTACTCATGCATTAAATTATTGTGGTTTAAACCCACTCGGTTTGATCTCGTCACACTGATCCTCTCCCACACACAAAGGGAATGATTTCTATGCCCCAGAGTTGTTGGGGAAGGGCAGGGAGGGTGGTGGAAGATTCCCAGTGAGAGCCTGGCCTTGTAGGAGGAAATTTTTTGAGGGGGGTCTTCTCTAGAAAAGTTAATTTTAGTTGGTCGTTTTATTGGTTTGGGGAAAGATTTTTCTTTTTTAGAGAAAAGTGGAAAAAATTGTTTATTTAATAAGTATTTAGAAGTATGAAAAAATGAATACTATTAAATAATGGATTTTTTTTGTTGTTTTAAAGAGATGGGAGATTTTGAGACTTTTCGTGGGTGTGGTTTTGTTAGTTTTAGGGTTTTTTTAGGGCTTGGGCTGGTGTTTAGGTTTGGTTGTAGAGTTGGGGGGCCCCCGGGGGATTGTTTTGATGTTTTGGATTGGAGAGATGTTGAATAGTTTTTGAAGAAAGTTACAGTTTAGGTGAAGTTTTTTTTGTTTCAGTTAATGAGGAAAATTAGTGAAAAAAGTAAAGTTTGTTGTTTTTTGTTTTTTAAAAGGGAAATTTGAGAGTATTTTGCTGTGAATTTTGAGAGAGTACATAGAGAAGGCACAGGATGGATGCTCCAGGCAGGAATCTCCCGATAGGTTTTCCCTTCCCCACTCTGCAGAGGGCTGGAGATTCTGGGAGCAGCTGTCCCTGGCTGGGCAGTGCCTCGTGGGAGGATGTGCAGAGGCACAAGGTTTTGGTTGGGGAGCCCATGAGAACCTCGCTGAATTCCAGCCCCAAATTCCAACCCCACGCTCCTCATTTGGAAGCAATTGCCCCGTGCAATCCATCAGGAGGGGCCACAGAAGACAGCTTTGTGAAGTGGAAAAAAACGAGTTCTTAATTTATAGATGACAATTAAACCAAATTGGATTGATTTTTTTTTTTCTTCCTTTTTTTTTTTTTTTCTGGAAGACTTTAAAATGAACTGCAAGTCAGAAGATCTGCCAAGGCTCCCTTCCCTAATTAAACACATAACTCGGATTAAAAACCTTTTTAATCCAGCTGCTGAGAGCCTGTGGAATTGTGGAGATGTATAGTTTGTGGGAAACATTGTGTTCCTCCTTGGATTCTTGAGCTTTCAGAAAAAGGCAGCATGTGAAAACTTTCCATAAATACAAACTGGGGTTTCCAATTAAACTACTGTCACTTCTATAGAATAAGCGAGAAGCCAAATGAAAGCTTAGACAAATATTTTTAAAGTAACCAGCTTAAAATTAAATACTCGACTTCTCACTGCAGCCATACCTTTACTAACTCAAGCAAGTGTTTCTTTAAATAAGTAATAAAATATCCCTGCTTTAGACACGGCATTGCCACCAAGAGACTGCAAAACACCCAGGGTGTGGGTAATAAAATAGAACTTTGGAAGGAAGTTCCTTCTGTAGCTCAGAGTTCAGAGCAAGACATGGACATTTCTTACCAAAAACTCCTTTTTGCCCTCCAGTTTTGGAGTTTATTTATCAGTGTTGATTATTAGAGAAGAGACACGACAAGAGTTTGATCTTGAACTCCCTCCATCCTACTGGAAGTGCCCAATATGGAATATTCTGTACCTGCCCAAGGAACCGAAGCGTTCCCTGTGCAGCGTTTCCTGGTTTCGTGCTCTCGGATTGGCCCTGCACGAACACAGCTCTGCAGCTTTTACACGCTCAAAGCTCCCCAGCTTAGAAAAACAGAACAACTGAGAAATATCAAAGGCCTAATCCTGTGGAAACAGCTCTGTCTTTGAAAAATCCAAGTGTTTCCAGCCCTAAAGAAGCCAATTTAGGGTACATTTGTAAGGCCCCGCTGGGGTCAGGCTGACTCACACTTACATCACCTCATTCCCAGCATCCCCATCAGGCTCTGTCAGACTTCTCCTTTGGAATCCAGCCCACTGAACGCCTTGTGCAGAAAATCCTTCCTAACCTGCCTGGGATCATTTTAAATTAATGGATCGGGAAGGCAGCGGCTCCTGCGGTCCCCCCATGAACCCATTCCCCCTTTCACCCCAACTCTGCTACAATGGGTTCGTTGGATCTCTGTAGGGTATCTTACATCAAATCCTAAAATGAATGACCTGGTTCCAGCCCCGGGAATTGTGAAGCTGGGAGGATCCTGTTTCCCAGGCGGGGTGTCCTGGCGATCCATCACCTGAGCCACGCTGGGCAGTGCCAGTCCCGGCTCCACATCCACCCAATCCCCAGGGACGGTAGCAGGGAATCGGCTTTGGCACTCACGGATGTGGATCAGGTGTCTACCACTGTCCCGGAGTTATCCAGAGGGGTTTTCACCTCTTTCCCACCCCAGCTGCAGGCCCCTTTGTGCTGAGCTGCTCTGGGAAGGACCGAGGCACGAAGGGGAAATGGGCTCTTCATTGCCATTAACACCTCAGGCTTTGTCATGGCAGCACCTCGGGAATTCACAAACCCGAAAGCTGCAGGAGGAGGTGGCAGTGAGGAGCTCCAGGGGACAGCGAACTTAGGAGAGCTGACCTGTTCCTTTGATCACAGCTCAGGAATTAAAAGGGCATTGCAGCTTTTCTGAGTTCAGCACGAAATTCCCCAAACTGTCTCCCTGCACAAGAGCTGGGGAGATCCTTCCCATCTCTCCACATTTCAGTCATCACTACACCTTGACCTAAACCCTTGATCAGGGCAGATTCCCCATGGAATTCTCACAAAGGGATGTAGCAAAGGCTACTGGAAATCCCTGGAGCACGAGCTGCTGTAACCATCCTGCAAACCTCACTATTTGTTTTAAAGACGTCACCCGTGGTGAAAAATGGCTCTACTTCATTGTTAAAAGACAATGTGGCAGGCAGTTAATCTCCACCATTTATTTTATATCATCCAAACCAAAATATTGATACATCTGGACAAACTCAGTGCAAGGAAAGAGCGCATTCCCAAAGCGTTCATGAGCACAAGCAGCAGATCATAAATTGTAACTATCCAGAACTGACCACAATTGAGGAATCTGCCCGGGGAGGAGGTAGGCAGCCACTCGGGCTGGGTTCATTCAGCACGCTGATAAAAATTCAAAAGGTTAAATTAAAAATATCATCAGCTTGTTGGATTGGCCTCTCCCGAGTCCCAGAGTTAAGACAGTCTAAGCTACAATAAACCCTCCCCCAGGGTAGGCCAAATATTTAGTCAATTGTTGTGCCCAAGAGACTTCCACAAATTTAGGAAAAAGCATTTAAATGTTTCACTCAGACGGAGCTCAGGATTGCACATTCCTAAGAGGCTCCTGCTGGGATTCAGGGCAGGGAAATTCAGGATGAGTCCATCCAGGAGCTCAGCTTGAGTCATTCCAACCCCTCTGCTGCTCATGGTGAAAATGTGAGTTCTGCCAATCCTTCCTGAAGGAAATTTGTGCTGCAAGGCCCAGCAGTGCCAGCTGTGCACTGGGAGTCATGTAGGATTATTAACTCTTGCTTTAAACCCAGAAATATTAGAAAGACAACTATAAAAAAAATTCCCAACGACAAAACCCAGAAATATTAAAAAAAAAACAACCTCCACCACTTCCAAATTTTTCTCTCCCGAATCTTAAGGAAAAAGAAATTTCTGAAATGTCTCCTGCATGGCAGAGACAAGCACACAAGTAACACAACATTTGAGTTTATCCTCTCTACACCTCTGAATTACATTAATGGAAACCACGACCTTGACATTTCCATTGCAGGGCTCTTTAGAAAGGCAAGACTAAAGCAGGAATCCGTCTAGTTTGTCTTTATTTTTAGGAAAATGCTTCTTTGCCATCAGTAATAAGATCTTGCCGCTGTCTGACCTCAAAAGAAGCCTAAACAATGATTTCTGCACCATTGTGCAAACCAGAAAAAAAATCCAGTAGCATTCCTTCCCATCGCGTCTTGTTTTCCAATAAAGAGGTACTTTCCTGGCATCAAAAAAACCCTCAATATTTAACATTCCCTTTAAAATATCTACAGGAAATCACTCAACCTGAACAAAAAAGTTGGGCCTTAACTGACTTTAGCCATCTTCCTTCCTCTGTAAATGAAAAAAAGCTCTGAGTGAGGAAAACCCCACGCAGCTGAATGTTACAAATTCAGATTTAGTGAGTGCTGGCTCACACAAAGCTGTGTGTGTTATTCCTTATCTGTAATTAATATCAGCCCTGGACTGGGTTATGTTTATTGACACAAACAGCCTCCGAGCAAAGCAGAGGTAATGGTTAATAATTAAATACAAGCATCTGCAACAACAAATTGATAGAACAAAATCACATCATGATACACTGGGAACTCAGTTTGAATAATGTACGGGAAAATTCTCTATCTGAAATTATCAAATTGATTTAGGCTAAGAAAGAGAGGCACGTCCAAGTCATTCTGTGGATTTCATCATTCTTAAATTTACTTAATTGAAAAAAATTAGGAAAAGCACAGGTAGCAACCCTACCAGCAACTGCAGTACTACTTGTAGCAATATTAGGGTAAGAGGCTCACGACAAGGTCATTCCTTTCATTGCAAGCACCATTTTAAAATGCTGCCTTTAAAAACTCCTAATTAATTTTCCCCATTGACACAACATTGGCAAAAGCCACAGTGTGGGACATTTAATATAATTTCATTTAATATCATTTGTCTACACCTTCATAGAGACATGCAGGGAACTACAGCATTTCTACCCCTTAGAACTTCCCAGTTCAAGTCCTCCAACTTCAGCAGTATTTGTAGCAATAATAGGGTAAATGTTCAGAACGATGTCATTCCTTTCATTGAAAGCACCATTTTAAAATGCTGCCTTTAAAAACTATGAGATTATTTTTTCCTTGTCATTCCTTTCATTGAAAGCACCATTTTAAAATGCTGCCTTTAAAAACGATGAGATTATTTTTTCCTTGTCATTCCTTTCATTGAAAGCACCATTTTAAAATGCTGCCTTTAAAAACTATTAGATTGTTTTTTCCTTGTCATTCCTTTCATTCAAAGCATCATTTTAAAATGCTGAATTAAAAACTATTAGATTGTTTTTTCCTGTTGGCACATCAGTAAAAGCCACAGTGCGTGACATTTAATATAATTTAATATAATTTATCTCCATCTTCATAGAGATATGCAGAGAACTACAGCATTTCTATCCCTTGGAACTTCCCAGTTTCCCTCTGGAAAAAGGACTGGGAGAACCCATGAAGAGCTTGATTTGTATGGAAAACCATTTGAATTCCATGTGCTTATGAGTTCTTTCCACAGCCCTGTGCTCCTGACAGAACAGATCAACTCAATGAGCTCCTGGGGAATGAATCCAGTTATGAATCAAGTAACAAACATCGACTGTCCCGGTGGCTTCACAGATCTTATCACTGGAAAATAATGCTTGGAATGTGGCTCATCCCAGTGCCCACAGTGCAGCCCCTCCTGACTCCCTGCAAGCATTAAAGCTTCTCCAAGGTGAACAGCCTATCTTTTAAAAAATTAAAAAATTGAATTTATAGATTAAAAAGGCAGAGCTGCACGGGCAAACAGGGCTCTAGGCTGAGAACTCACTTGGATGAAATCAGATTTATTCTCAGCAATTGCTGGAGCTGCTCGCAGCTTTCAGGCAGCAAACAAAGGCAAGCAAACCCATAGGGTGCTGGAGTGAGACTAATGATGATCTATGCCTGACACTGCGAGTGCCAACACTGGGCTGCAAGCTGGGGGTTGTGCCTTGTGCCCGGAGTCTGGGCACGGCCCCTGCAGCCAGGAGCCTCCAGCTGCTCACAATAATTTCTTTTGTTGCTCAGATTTTGTTGTTTGGCCAAGTCCTTGCTCAGTTTCTGCTGCGGAGAGGAGGCCAAGGCTCAGCCACCATCAGAGGTCACTGGGCTTCAATTTCTGTTTGCAGCAGGCTTTAAAAACTGCAGTCTCACCAGGCAAGCCCTTGGATTTATTGCTCTGACACCAGCACTGCAGTCAGGCAATGGCAGAAGAAAAGAACAGGTCCCAGGGCTATGACATTTTGCTCACCAGCTTCCCTGACACAAGCACAGAAAAACAAAAATCAATCAATCAATCAATCAATCAATCAGTGCTGATGTTAATGTTCTTGCTGGATTATCCAGAATAGCCACTGCTTCCTTCTGGAAAAAAAACAGCAGAGGAAAAAGCTGTGGTGGGCAAGTGCTAGGACACAAACTCTGCTTCATAATTCAGAGGATCACCTTAGTGAGCAGGCAGAGAAATGAGACTGCAGCCCAGTGATTTCCCATTCCAAGCAGAGAAAAGCCACGGTTATCCCACAGAGAGAGTCTCCAACAGCAGAGCCAACAAAAATAAGCAGGACAAACACTGGAGAAGAGATGAGAATCCTCATCTTTTTGTTACCTACCTGAATCAAATCATGTGTACGTTTTTCTTGATCAAATTGCAATTATTTAGAAGTGTTTAATTTAATCTAAAAGCAGCTCACCCCAACACCCCAAAAACCCAGCACTGAGCAATTCATCCAGCAGAACTTGGGAGAGGAAGTGTGAAATCTCAGAGCTGCTGGATACTTTGTGCATTCAGTGGCACCCAGATCATGGACTTTCAGCTGTGCAGTGTGTGGATACCAGTCCAGATTTCACATGTTTCAAATAGATTTAAAAGGTAAAATGCCATGTAAGACAGCAAAAAGAAAACAGCCTCTTATTTGCTCATTTTAACACCAACTCAAAGGAATTGCAGTTTTTACAAAAAGCAGCTGCGGGGAAACAGAACAAAGTGCAGAATTTCACCAAAAAAAAAAAAATCCCACAGGCTTTCACCATGGGGCCTTCAGTGAGGTGTCTGATCTGAGAATGGGCTGAGCTGGAAGGGACCCATCAGGATCAGAGTCCAGCTCCTGTCCCTGCACTGGACACCCCAAGAATCCCACCCTGGGCACATCCATCCCCTGAGCAGAGAACAACAAATACAGCACGGAGGAATCACAAGTCTGGATTAAAGAATTTCCCAAATGAAATATGCTATAATTTTTTTAAAAGGAGGAAAAGGAGCAACCACAGAGGCCTGAGCCTCTGGAATCTGTGCTCCAGTGCCTGAGGTAAAAGGGTGAGCTGGTCACTGGGACACCACCACAATGAGCAGTCAGTCACACAGTGTGGCACTCGGGGAGGCTGTTGGATTTTTGTTGTTGTTGTTGTTCCTTTTCAGACATAACCCAGAGAGCGTCCAAAAGCTGCCACCTCCAACAATTCCCTGGAAAACACCTTTGCTGTTCCTGCATTCTCTCTTCCCCACTCCTCCCCTGGCACGTGAGGGCAGAGTGACCTCAACACCATCCCACGGCCATGGCTGAGCAGCAGCAGCCAGGGGCAAAACTGCAGCTCCAACTGTTCTAATTACAAGACGAAAAGCCCACCAGCAACAGAACCACCACGTTAAAGCCACACTCGGCTCCCTCCCGGAGCAGCCCCAACAATGGTGCCATTGTTCCACGGCCTCATCTCTGCCCAGGGCCACCCACATCTTCCCTACTCCAGGGAGAAGTCAGAATCTTCCAGCTCAATACACAGCCAGGGAGAGGAAAAAGCATCTTTACAAGGCTTGTTCATTTTTCTTGGATAAGAGGAGAGCTCAGCCTTTGCCTCCAAGCCAAGGCCCTGAAAGGAAGAGAATGAGTTTGAAGTTTTGAGGATGGACAAGCCCCCGACGCTCAGAAAATTCTGTAGCACACAAGATTGATTTCCTCCAAGTACAAGAGGCCTCGGGTGAAAACGATCCCTCACAGCCCCGTGGCCGGGAGCCAGCAGGAGGCTGAAACACAAAGGAGGCGTCGTGCTTGCCTCGAGATGTCAGGAGCTTTTGATAAATTCAAATGCATTCCGGTAAATGAAAAATTCCTGGGATCTTTCCTTCATGTTAACATGTGCAGTAATATTTCATATTTATATAAATTACACCAAAAAAAGAGAGTCAGTCCTTCCCTCTTTTTTTTTTTTTTTTTTAAAGTTTAAAATGTTCTATTTCTTCTTACCAGGCCTGTTATAAGAAAGGAAAACCAAATGCTACCAGGCCTAAAAATGCTGGAGAGTAAAACAATAGAAATAATGTGTCATTAAAAAGTCCAAACAAGCTCTGTCCAAAATCTGGGTACGCAGCACCAAATACCTGCTGTGAGCAGGGGAACAGAGCAGATCTAGGAAGTTTTAAAAGCCTTTTCAGGATTCACCTACAGACCAAAAGAGGTTCTGGAAATAAGATTTGCCAGATGTCCCCAGTATAAATCAGGATTTTTAATATTCCTCCTGACGTCCCATTAACCTCACCAAGATTTCCACCCGTGCCATGTGGCAAACTTGTCATAAAACTCAGACACACGTGGGCAGAGGGGGACAGGGGAGAAGGCTGAATTCAGCTCCTGCAGTTTTCCATGCCTGGAAGAGGGGAAGGAGAACAAGGAGACAAAGAAAACCAGGTTGGATGTAAAATAAAGCCAGAAAGAGTGAATGCAGCCCAGATGGGTGAGGCAGCACAGATCCTGCGGGTTGTTGCTCCAGGAGAAAAGTTCAGGACTCAGCGCTTGTGTAGAGGGAAGGGAAAAAAGAGGATATTCTTTTATCGTGTTCACTTCAAGATAAACTTTCTGTAGCCTAAAATAAGCCCTTGTGTTGAAGTGCATTCAAACACAGCGCGAATCAATGTTCTGGCAGTCTCATGTGGAAGGGACACGGGCTTGTCCTGGATGTGAGGTCACTGCTATCCAACAAATTAACTTCTCCTTACACTAAAGAAAACACCCCCCACCATCTTATCAGTAAGCACTCAGCCCTCAGGAGAAAGCTTTTTCTTTCCTTTCCCTTTTACCTTTTTAAATGAGAATATTTACAACAGGTAATAGGGAAACTTAATCAGCCCTTGGAAAGCATTTAGGTATAAAGAGGTGCACAGAGTCACTGCTCTCTCCACTCCCCAGCAGAAATGGGATATTTCTGCAGAGCTGAAAGGGACAGAGTTTATCATGTCCACTGAACACCTGCCTCCACTTAACCCTTTGGGGACTTTCTGCTTCAGCTGCTTTTTTCAATGGCCTGAGTAGATCAACAGGGCTCTAAATTCTTCAGAAACTCTTTTCCCCCTGCCTCTTTTCAACAATATCTTACCAGACAGTCTTTCAACACAGGGGCTCCATCCTTATGGTTTTCCAAAAGACTCCAACTGAGGGATCACAGAAAGTCAGGACAAGGCAGTTTTGTTCCTGCCAAGTATTTGAGCTCGGATCCCCCTCGTTCATTGTGTCAATCACTCGTCTGGGTTGGGTCAAGAGTTATTCCCAGATCCAGATGCAATCCAGGTTTTTGCAGTAACTGTCTCCTTGTCCTGCTCCTGAGCCTCCATGCTCCACACTCTGCTCCATATCCAGGCACAAATGTGCAAAATGCTTGCAATATACAGAGTTATGCAGGTGTAATACCAATATTCGGACAATTCAGCCTCATCTCTGTGTGTGTGTGTAAAATTTACAGCAGATTTCTTTGGGTATTTCTGTTTTTAAAAAATGTTCAAAAACAAAGAGTTTGCTGAGGGAAAAAAATAGGGGAAACACCGCAAAGGAAAATGAGCCTGAGGCTTCATTAATATGAAGGAAAATTATTTTGTCTTTTATTGGGAGGTTCATGTAAAATACTTGAACTAAGTGAATAGCAGCAGCAAGAAGCCGACAGCAGAAATCAGGTCCTCTGTTTTTTGCTGTTTGCACAGAGCACCACAAGACCAGAGGTTCTTTGAAGAGAGATAAAAATGACATTCACCTCAATCAAAACTTGGATGCTTCCCTTCTAAAGAAAACCGGAGATAAGATTATCTCAGCACCATTATCTCAGCACACAAATGTAAGCGTGCCCTATTTATTTACACACTCTATTCTGAAACATATTGAATGTTCTTCGTTGCAAGCAGCAAAGCTCCTTTCCCCCGGCCTTGTTGAAATAAAACTGGTATAGTTACAGATTATTTTAATTTTTTTAAGCCTAAATGCAGGCTAGTTGGAATTGGAAGGATATTTGCCTTGTGGAGCCCAGCGCTGCAGAAATCTGGCATCGAAAGTACAATAGAAAACAGAGTTTGGTGGGAAGTTCAGCTGCTTCACTACCCTGCTCTGAATAGAGCAGAAAACTTCTATTAATTCCCTGCTGTTGCAGCCAGGGCAGGTCAATTCCCTCACCACCAGCCCGGAGACTCTTCCAGCAGGGTCAGAATTAACCCTGTTCGTGCTGCTCAGGACATCCCCCAAGCAGCACGGCCAGGAAGCAATGGGGCTTTCCAAAACTGAATTCCAATTCTGGAATATAGACAGGCCAATTATTCTAAAATCTGGGCTAATCTGCTGCATTTCAGGCCCTGAAATCTGGCCATTATCAGTGCAGTTAAAGGGACTGAGTGTGGGAGTTTTGTCGTAAAAACACAACCTGGATTTCCACTCCGTGCTGGCAGAGTGGGAGCAGCTGAAAACTACCTGGAAAAAATTAACTGCAGAATAAGGCATGTAAACCACAAAGTGCTCAAAACAGGGACAGTTAACCCAAAATACATGAAAAACCTGCTTCAAGCACACCCCACAGAAAATTATTTGATAAACACCAACTCAGGCCTAACATAACTCAACATTTTTTTGCCATGTCAGGTTTAAAAGCTGAATCACATACTTGGCACTTTAACAACGATATCAGGGCAGGTACCTGCTGAAAGTACTGCAAAAAATACATTGCTGTAAATTCAAGGTTTCCAACTAAAATCAGATTTATTAAGGAAAAAAATGCAATAAAAATAAACCCAAACCATTTGTCAACTAAACATGGAATGAGGATTTCCTAACTAGAGTTTGAAGCCACCGTGGAAGGGAGTGGGGTTGAGCTCCTTGTGCCATGCAGAGTTTGGAATAAGGGGAGGAGCAAAAACCTTCCTTCATCCTCCTCAGCTGCATCCTCCACTCCCCAGGCTGGCAAACCTCTGTTCACTGCTGAGTTAAAGGTGTCAGACTGCACCAAGTTATTTCACCTGGCCAGGGATCCATTTCCCAGCTGTGCCATGGGAACAGCCCTTTTTGCCTGCCTAAGGAGGAACATCATGAGGAAAATGATGTCAAGGATCGTAAGGTTTTGGGGTAGTTACAGTGATAAGAAATGGGAGGATCAGAAAATAGGAGAAAATGGTGTTTTAGCCAAAAATCAGTGTGGAAATCACAGTGCTTTGAAGTTCAGCTCAGCAGCAATATTTATTAAAGTGGATGAATATTAAACCATCTTCACTCCTATTTGAGCTATCAGCAATCAAATACCTGCACAGAGAGAGAGGTGGCCCTGAGTAACACCTCCTTTCTGGGCTGAAACTCTGAACAGCCCTCACTTGGCTCATTTGAGTAAAATTACAGCACCCCAATGCTCAGAAATGCAGAGCTTTTGGCTTCCCAAGTGCCAGTCAGGGGGATGCACACACAGAGCCTCAGGAAAATTTGAAAGGGGTCTGCTGTGCCCAGCTAAAATCCTCTCTCCCTCTCCTTTCTCCTCAGTGAAGACGACACTCCCAAGCACATTTTTAATATCCAAATGTGTCTTTCCAATGAAAAAAAAACCCCCACATTTAGAAATGTTTAACTGGCTGTGGGAAAGAATTCATGCTCAGGAGAGGATCCAAAAGGGTGGCCACAAATGTGCCCTGTGGATTTTGGGCAAGGCAGAAAGAAGAAAGGTCCAAGCTGTCTCCGTTTGTGTGCAGCTGCCCCGTGCTGTGCAAGGACTGAAAAAGTGTCTTCCCACTCACCACAGAAAGAAGTAGGAAAGTGTCAACGGTGCCAAAGCTCAGAGGATGACAAAAGAAACCAACAAAACCAAAAGAAAAGAAAAAAAAAATCAGTTGCTATTTTCCCAAACAATTCTAGGAACACAAATATGGTTTTATAGATTTGAGTAATTTTTTTCTTAATGGAAAAAAAAAATAAAAGAGGGCTGTAATACCAAAAAGTTATATAAGCTCCAACAAAAGCTGGTTATTAAGAGGAAAGCTGTAACTACCTAAGGACCAGATTTTTATGCCAAGAAGCCAAGTGGCAGGAGGCTGCCACGTGCCAGCAGAAGGAATTCATGGGTCCAGGAGGAACTTGCTCCATTGTTTAAGCCACTGATCTGCTGAGCTATGGGCAGTGGAAAAGCCAAAGGGCCTGAAGCTTCCCTCCAGTGTGATGGCTGCATCCAGGCACAGGCATCCCACCAGCTCTCATTCTATTAACTACAGATGGCAGGGAAATGAGGGAGGAAAAACACAATTGCCACAGCTCTTTCCCACAGAGACTGAGCAATATCAGGGGATCACACTGTGTTATTTAAATCTGGGAGACTAAAAATACAGCTCTTTATTGCTCTGGAATGTGAAGCCTCAGAGCAGTTGCACAATCGGAGGTAACAAACCTAAGGATGTCCCCCAGTCCCTGGGTTTGGTGTGCATTATGTTACTGCAGACCTTTTCTCCTTAGTAAAACAAACAAACAAACAGGCAAGCACATGCTACTAATTTTATTTACATTACACATTATCGACCAAATCTATATTTGGGGTTCTTTCCAGACCACCAAGGCTCTCCTTACAGGGACTCTGCGCTAAGCAGAGAAACAAAAAGCCCCAGAAAAATCTCGTCATTTCGGTGTTAATGAAATAGATGCAGGTTAACAATGTGTTTATGAAAATCCAGGAGGGAAAAAAGACACGTTCCCATCCTAAAAGGGGAATTTCTATTATCCATATATTTAAAAAATACTAAGGCAGCAGGCTCAGACCATTATCTAGTGACAGCAAATCTGCTCCTACGGCTCATCCCCTCCTCCAGCTGAGGAAACCTGGAAATCTGCACTGACATTTAAACCTGACAGGGATCCCAGAACCAGCAGAGACATCTTCAATCAGCAAAGGCTGATCCAGGGCGAGCTCAAAGCCTCCCATTGACTTCCCAAGGGCTGGACCAACCTGTGCACCCAACCAGTGCCAAGCAGGATTTGCTTCCAGGAATATAATCCCCTCCCCAGCTCTGCCCTGTCCAATTCAAACATCTCCAGCACTGCAGCTTCAATAACCTCCCTTGCACGATTATTCACTCCCAGAGATTTTACTCGCAGGAAACTCTGGAATTTAGCTGAGGTTTCCTTGTCTGCATTGGCTCCCTCCTCTTTACAGCCATGCCTTGCCCTAAATAGCACCCCTGTCCCTGCTGGTAGCACAAGGATGTGCATAAAACATCATCTTCACTGCAACGGGTTTGCATTTTCCCGAAATAAAAACACAGAATCCATTTTGAACTTTTTCCCCCAGGGTTTCAGCCCAAGTTGTTGAAAACTCTTCCAGCATTACCTTTCCCCAGCTGTATGGGATATTCTAGGTGTGCTCCCAGGGCAGTGCAGTGACAGCCCTGACCTTGCTGCTCCTGTTTCCCTTCATCTTCACGTTCCTTTCAGCCAAACAGCAGAAATCAGGTTTGGGGGATGTTTTTACGAACAAGTATCTATTTATTGCTGCCTAAATCCCTTTTGCTTCCTTTGTGACAGAACCATAGAGAAGGGAAAACAGGCAGAGGTTGGATTCCAAGGCAGAAGTTGGAATAGCTGACCCCAAGTCCCCTGGAGCAGCATTACAAGGATTCCACAATTTATAAAATTCAGGCATTCTGCATCCTGGAAAACAGCAGGATTCTGGCACAACTGACTGACACCATCACACAGGACACAAACCTCCTTACCCAAAGCCTGATTAATAAATATTAAAAGGCTGAGTTTGATCTTTCCAGAACAGCAGCAGACTTCATAAGCAGGGTGATGTCAGATGGAGATTACTGGGGGGGGAAAAAAAAACCTGTTGGGGTTTGCAATGGAAGGAGGAAAAGCTAAACACAGCCTGAGACTCCTGAGATTCCAGGTCAGCCCATTTGAATAAAAAATTGAGTATTAAAAAAGGGGTGGGCTCTATGTGTCTACATGTATTTTGGGCAGAAGGAGGAAGGAGAAAGGGGAAAGTAAAGCTGGTTATTTGAGTGGGGCATGCCTTTTTTTCTTGGCAATCTCTGCCTTCTCTTTTCAACAGACACATCCTTTGGGGCCTGAATTGTGAGTTAGACACATGTCCAGAGAGAAACAGGCCTCTGTTTTCTGTAGAACAACAGACTACTTATTTTTCAGTACAGACAACCCCTCCTATCTGGTATTTAACTTATATGTAAACTAGTCCCAGCAGAGCTACCCCTCTTAATGGCTCACACAACCCTGGAAAACAGATTTTTTTTCTGCTTGGACTGGACTCATCACTGATACATTAACTCAAAACGACAGAGAACCCAAGTCTATGCAGTTTTGTGGGCTGGTGTCGAGTGATGAGGCTTCTTGGCAGACTTGAACTACTTGGGAAGGCAGAAGCGAATCAAAGACTACTACACAGATAGAGCAGAAACATTAGAGAGATTCTGACATGCTCAATCCTTTCAGAATGTTTGATGTTCTGCCGTTCTCAAGTGACTCATGTGATTAATAAAGTAGATATATTTGTCATCTCCTTGGACAGAACTAGAAATGTTCTTTGCTAGGAGCAAAAAAGGTTTTGAGAGAAACACCACAGGTGAGTGAATACCACCCAGAGCAGGAGGGATGTGCACTGCAGGAACACCCTTTTTTATGGGAATTCCCAGGAGCAAGGACAGGAGGAGGTTTCAGGATCATGTACTGCAGTTTGGGTCTGAATCACGTTTGTTGTGTGTAAATGTTCGTATCAAAAAGCATTTTATACTCCGTCAGGTCTTACAGGAGAAACAATTTAGGTGGGATAGTGTTATTGTTTTAATTAAGGAGTGTATTTGTAAAGGTCTGAATAAACTGGTGAGGGAAATATTCACAAAGACTAAAGGGAAGCTCTGGTTTCTCTAAAATCCCTTTAGAGCCACCAAGATACCCAGGGTAAAAGAGATGGGGCAGAGTCCTCTGGCCATGCCCCTCCCGAAGTGTGTCCTAACAGATGTGAATCTAATTTCTTGTTCAAGCACAGCCCTCACAGCCTCCCAAGACTGTGAAGGGCTTTATTCTCCTCACCCTGGCAAGTTTTCTCTCTCATATCTAAATTAAGCCTATTCTGCTTTAAATTAAGTCAAATATCTTTTGTCTTAGCAATCACTGCTGTGGGGAATAAGCTGCTCTCTTCCTCCCTGCAACAGATGATGCAGTAACAATTCACAAAATATCCTTTTTTGTTCTTTTTCCTCCTTTTTGGTGATGCAACCACAGCTCATCCATCCTTATCAGCGAGGTTTTTGATTCTTGCAGTTCTCCCTGGATGTTCTCCAGCTGATCCCTGCCTTTCCCCAAAGATCCCCTTCCCAAAGGCAGTTTTGCTGCTGCTGAGCAGAGGGACAGGGACTTCTTGTGCCCTGCTGCTTGTGCTGCTGCCTGCACAGCCAAACACAACGTTTGCCTTGCCCTCACCCTGCAGCTCTGCTGGCCCTGCTCCCTTCCACCACAGCTCCCAAATCCTTCCCAAAGAGCTGCAACCCAACAGCTCCTCTTCTGTCCTTTACACAGGTGGCTTCTCCTTCTGGAGTTTAATACATTGCACTCATTCCATCAATAAATGTTTCTCCAGCTTAGCAAGACCATTTTGAATTTGCCTCCCATCCCTCCCACTCAGTGTCTTCCAACACAACTGCTGCTCCCATTCCCAGTTTGCTCCCAGAAGAACCAAAGCACCAGGCCCAAGGCTCCCCAGTTATTTAGAGATTCCCCTGAACGGAAATGACTCCAGTGCTGCCTTTACCAAGAGTTTCACTCAGCCCCCCATCTGTCCCTGCCATCACAAGTTTACACCAACTCCAGACACGTCACCGTGTCCCCCTCAGGGTTTGATAAGCTGCTCTGAGGGGAAAGGAGGTTGGTGTGACAGGATTTGGCCCTGACAAAACCATTTTAGCTCGCTATTTATCTCCTTGTTACCTCCCAGCTGCTTGCAAATGCTTTATCTGCTGGTAAGCAGATTGATGTCGAAATCCTCGCACTCATTTTTTGCTTCCTTCCCCATTTTTCAGGCTTCCCCCCATCAGCAAACAGGGTCTCTCATCCCTCAGACTGACCTGGGCTGAGCAACTTCCTCAGAGGTTGAACAACTGACAGGAGAAATCCTGAAACATCTAATTTATCCAAGTATTCCCTGTGTGTTTTTTCTCATTCTAGGCTGAGATTGCAGGGCTGATGTCTTTGCATTCCTGGTGTCTGCTGGGTTTTCAGGGCAGGGTCAAAAGCAGTGCAAAAAAAAAAGAGCATTAAGGATTTCAGCCTTTGGTTTCCCTCTCCAGAACATTTCCTGTGCTCTGAGTCCCCACGTCAGCATTTTCTCCTGGCTTTCTCTTTTCCTGCTCCCCTCATTATCACTTGGAGCTTCAATTCTGTGCCTCAGCTTTTCTGACTTTGCTGCTGTGTTTATCCTAAACTTTTGTACTGACCTCTGGCAATTTCATTCATGGATTTTAGGTACCTCCCTCTTCCATCCAGGGCCTCTCTCTCTTTTTTATTCACACCCAGCATTCCCAAATCAAAATTATAACAATGTTTTCCATAATTATAGATTCCCTTAAATACTTTGTCCCTTCCGATTTGCGTCCCATAAGATACGAACTTTAGTCTAATAAATCACAGTATTTTTATATCATCCCCATTTCCTAAGAAATTTGAACTCCGTCATTCAAAATTGTTCATTTAAATACCTCCCAAAGTCACAATAGCAAATTTATGAGCACTCTGTCATTTTATAATTGAGAAAAGAGCATTTCAACCCCACGTTGGGCAATTTCAAGCAATGCCACAAAATGCATTTATTTTGATGAAGGTGACAAGTTTTGAAATAATTACCACCTCCAAAACCAAACTGACAATGATTTCTTTCTGTCAACATCCCACTGCCTTCCCCAAATCCACCGAGCAAGATTGGGAAGGGCAGGGATAGGAGGCAGTGGTTGAAGTTTGGGCTCGGGAATAAGGATTAATGTGTGTGAGATGGCTCCACACGGCAAGCATAGGTAGGTCCCACACTACTTTAAAATAAAAAAAAATGAATAAAAAATGTTTTGATCTTGGAATTTGGGTAAAAGAGGCACATGGAAGAGCAGATCCCCAGCTTTTATTCCCAGACCTGCTATGGATTCTCTTTTGGGATCTCAGACAAGATTTTACCTCTACTCCCCTACAAGCATCTAAAAGAAAAAAAAAATACATAACCCACAGCAAAAAATTAAAAATCATTTGTAAACATTTCTGAGCCTCCTTGATCAAAACTACTGTTAAAAAAATCAGTAACTTCTGGATACCATCACCAGAGAAATAAAAACGGAGTGCACAGTATTTCTTTTCGATGGAACATTGCGAAGATTTGCTTTTTTTTTCTGACGCCTGCCAAGCTGCAATAAGAACCATATTTTCTGCATGAAATTTAACACCCAGAAGAAACTGTAAAGGACCAGAGGGTCTCCTGTCCCTCTGCACTTATTACTGCTGTAAGCTCCATGAGCATATGGAAAGAACACGCTCTTGGGTTGCCTGGAGATGATGTAAATAGTGATAAGTGCATTCGTCTGTTTAAAAAATGAACAAAAAAGAAAGCAAACCTCCAGATCTTATTGAATAAGTTATCACAAAAATATGAAAGTACATCTTCGCAGTGCATCAGTCCAGGCACATCGTTTTTTACATGTTTTAGACGCTTTGGGTTTCTGTGCCTTTCCCTTTAGCTGCACTGCATATTTCTCAGGACTCAGGGAAGAAAACAACCCAATATTCTGACACAGAAAATTTATTTGGGTACTTCCCATTCTGATTCAACACACATCAATGGCCTAAGCTCCCTGTTATCAGCCCCAAGAATATCATTCAAGAAACAAGACCAAAGGATGACAGGTGGCCCAAACCTGCTTTTTATCCTTTTTCTGCTTTCTATCATGCAGCTCTTCCTACTCCAGCTCCCCCTAAGCCAGGCAAAGTGAGTGCAAATACTAACTCCAATACAGAAATTGTGCACGTTTCTCCAGCAGCAGCTCCTCTTCCATCCTGGGATCCCTGAGAAAAACCAGCTGCTCCAGCCTAGAGTGAGGGAAATCCAAACAGATTACACTCAAGTACTGCTTTATGGGAGATTTAGGAGAGACCACAATAATCCTAAATCTGATCCCCTGCATGACACGTGCCACAATTCCCTATATCCAGTGGTTCCTCACACATCCCACTGCGGCTGTGAGCACATTGTTCCCCAAGTCAGCCCTGATTTAAAGGCTCCCAAGTGATGAAGAGCCTCCCACATCATCTGACCGTTTGTTTTCCACAAATAGCTCCTTTCAAAGTGAAAAACTCGCAGAAGAAAATGAATTTGGCTCCCTTGAGTTCAAGCTGGAGATTTAGGAGTTTGTCCCCGCTGCAAACCGCGCTGAAATGGAGAATGCCAGGAGCAAAGCTGGAAGCAGAAATGGGGCACCAGAAGGTCCTCGTGGGGAAAGGGCCTCGCCTGAAACATCATCAAGTACAGAGAGCCTGTGCCAGGCACCCAAAATAAATGAAGTGTCCTCACAGCAATCCAGTCTGATTCATTTCTGCTGACTTAAGTTGGGGTATTTAAAACAAACTCTTAACAAAAATACCTTTTTTGTTTACAAGACGTTGCTGTCCGAATTGCTGTCTCTAAAAATGGTATTTCCAGACAGCTCAGGCCTCTGGATGCTGAGGAATCCTTTGGGAATGCAGCTGGGTGGCTCCAGGACTTTCAGTGGTGTCACTGTCACTATCAGAGACCCAACCCTTGGCACCCATCCTTCCACAGGAGCTGTGCCCATGAATCCAAAGGAAGAAAACTGCACAGGGAATGTGTCTGTACCCAAAGAGCCAATTCCAGGATCAGCCCTCAGCCTTCATTCTGAGGTGCTTTAGTGGAAAACCACACAGGAAAATTAAATCTGCAGCAAAATGAGGATTAGTCCAGCCCAAGAGTAGGTAAGGATGGACAAAAGCTGTTCTCATCCCAGAGAACACCCTGTCACCCCCTTTTCCCTGCCTGCCTTAATGAAGTTCAATCAAAAATTATATTTTGTTATAGCCCAGTCTTAAAAGTTTGGATGAAACCAGAAGAAATCTCCACTGGGCTGTAGCCTGTTAATGATACCGTGCTCTCCTCTGGCTCCCTGCCAGAGAGTGAACAGTGCCAACATTTGCAGACTTCCAACAGGAAATTAAATAACTGCCCTGTTGGAAATATAAACCCATTTACAGTGGTCAGGCTCGCATTTTCCAAAACAACGACACAGTTTGTGCACGTAAAGCTCGAGGAAAATTTGTCAGAAGATTCAGCCAAGCGAATATGAAACAAAGCCTTATGGAAAGGTGTTTTACACAGGGCTCCAAATTAGAGCTTTGTCAGGTGTATTTCCTGCCCTGAGGCATCTGTAGGAACAGTCTTAGGGGATTTTAGTGAGTGCTGCACACGCACATCCCCCACGGCTGAAGATTAACACAGGTCCTGCTCATTTCATCATTTTCTTTATTATTTCATTTACTTCTCAAGAAGTGTTTTGGGCAGTTTATAAAGTGCTGCTGCAGGCTTGGGAGAGCCTGGGCTTTGTTTTTAACCTGTTTCGTGACTTTTGGTCAAATCTCTGCTGCAGGCTACCCTTCCTCCTCATCACACACTTCATCACATAGAATCATGGAATCCTGGAATGGTTTGGGTTGGAGGGGACCTTAAAGCTCATCCTGTTTCAACCTTGACAACTTCCACTTTCCCAGGGTGCTCCAAACCCCATCCAGCCTGGCCTTGGACACTTCCAGAGATCCAGGAGCAGCCACAACTCCTCTGCGCCCCTGTGTCAGGGCCTCCCCACCCTCACAGCCAAGAATTTACTCCTAATATCCAACCCAAACCTCCTGTCTTTCAGTCTGAAGCCATTCCCCCTTGTCCTGTCACTAAATGTGCTTGGAAAAAGATTCTCTCCATCTTTCTTGAATATATATTGACGGAAGAGCCAAAGTCCTATTTTAGTCACTGGAGTTTCAGCACTGCCATCACCACCAAGATCTACCCTGTGGAAGTTCCAGAGAAAGGAGCCTGTTCCTTCCCAGGAGTTTGGACAGCCTGGACTGTGCCATAAACCTCGCTCAGGGCCCACAGGTACAGCACACAGTAAATATTAAATTCTGGAAGTCTTCTTGATCAGCAAATTTGACTCTCATCTTCATTTTTCTTCATCACCCAACTGCTGCAACGTTTTTCCTCTGCCAGCTCCCCTTCACCTCCCTGCTGTTGACTTCTAGTCAGAAATCACATGGATACACAGTCCAGGAGAGGAAGAGGCAGGCAGAATATTTTATATATATATATGTATTCAATAACAGAAATATTCAGCAGGAATGGCAGCAGTACAATTTCCACACTTAAGGCATTAGAAAATTCACATTTTTGCCAATAGAAAGATAGTGACAACTGCAGTGCTGTTTTTTAATATTATTTCTTTGTTGCTCTTTAATATTAGCACCCTGCACGAGTGCAAACCAGCTACACCTCACCTATTCATTAATGAAACCTCCCCTCCATTCACTGTAAACAGTCTAAAGTTGCAGGTACAGAATGCCCCCCTCCCCCCAATAGTGCTACCTTGTATTTTTGCACAGTAGGGCCTTTCATTCGAGGATCTGAACTTGTATTACACAGGTGGGTAAACATTATTATCCAGCTTCAGTTGGATTGTTGTGAGTCCATGGCAAAGCTGCTTTCCCTGAAGGGCAGATTTCCCCAGAGCCAGCACTCAGCTCTCTGGAGAAAAGACAACTTGCAAAAGAAAGAGTTTGTGGGACCAACACATGAAGCAGTTCCTCCCACTAATCAAAGTCATATGGAAAGAATTGCTTGAAAAATCCCATTTCCTTAAGAAACTCTTCTAAAATGGACTGAAGGTTCATGAAAAGATAGATTATCTGTATTTGTATTTTCAAGCTTCACCTCGAGTTTCACGTGTAGTTACATAAAACTGAGAATTGTGCATGTATTTAAGTAGAAAGACACCTCCACATCTTTTCTTGCTCCTTCCCTTCCTGCTCTCCCACCACACGAGCTGGGGTGAGGCCCTTGGAAAACGTGACCAGTGACAGCACTGCCCTGGCATGCAATGACTGATTTGCATCTCTCAGATTCCCACTCTGCAGAAGTCATTGGACTCGGGAGCAGGAAAGCAAGCGAGGAAAAAGCAGCACATTTGCAAGTGGCAGGAAAAGCAGCAGCAGGGGTAGAGCCCTAAAAAGCCTCTGCGAGCTCTTGGGTGCCCCAGGACACCACTAAGCAGCAGTCAGGTCTCACTTTCAAGTCTCACTCCTGTAAATGAAAAACAACCCCGAGTCTCACTCACTTAGGCCCTGCTCCAGGAAGGCACTCAGGCAGAGTCTAACGCTAAACACAAAACTGGGCCCGTTTAAATCAACTGCACTGTTTACAGTTCCAATCTATGGGTAAGTGCTCTGCTGGACTGGGGCCTTGAGCACTGATTGTTATTTAACACTTTCTTTAAGTTATCCTGCCAGTTCCTGGTGCCTCAGCAAACTTCATCTCTTTCCCATCCGCTGCATCCCCTGTTGTTCCTTGAACAAACACAGATGTCCCCAGTTTGAGCGCTGAGGTTCTGCCACCGCAGCCATCTAGGAACCGGCAGATATTAACTGCGAAGGGGAGTTGCTGTTTTCACAGATTTCCTCAAGACAAGAATAAATTAGCACCATTCACTGGCAACAGAAGAAAAAAAGGCAGACACAGGCAGTGGGGCAAAGGGAGCTGATAGGAAAGAGGAAATCAGACCAGCCGCGAGGAGGAGGTAACAGCTCGAGGTGTTTTCCCTCCCCACAGCCGCTGCCTGGGGAAGAAGATCAGCGGGAGGAGCTCTCACTTCTTGCTGTGGCTGATAAAACACCAGACCCTGCCACAGGATTTGCCTGCTGGGAAGCACCCGAGATATCTGCAGCAACGCCCTTTTCCAGCTCTTCCAGCACCAGTTTGCCCAGAACAGCCTCCCTCCTTGCTGACACTCATTGTCACAGCCCCCGGGCTCGGTGACAGCCCAGGGATCCCAAGGACATCCCAGCCGGGTGAGGCATCCCCACAGCAGATGAAGCACAGGGAAGCACCAGCAGCTCTTTGGCCTCTTCCCCATCCCTGCCACCACAAAGACACCACCAGACAGCAGTGGAATGATTTCAGTAATCAAAGGGAACAACTTCTTTTAAATCAGAGCTGAAGAAACTGCTTAAACAGACCTCGGGATAGTCAGCAGGGGATCCCTTTGAAAAAACAAGACTCCCAAGGACCGTGAAGAAGAAAAACCACACTGGAGAGCAGGGATTAGAGAAGAGGAAAGAAACAGCATGAGGAGGAAGGAGCATCATGTGCTCTGCTAACTGCACCTCTTAATTAAAAGAACACAAGTGTGGCTCAGTGGAACAATGTCACTGCACATCCCTGCTACAACACGCATTTATAAAAGGGATATATTCCTGTTCTTCCCACATTTATAAAAGGGATGTATTCCTGTTCTTCATGCATTTATAAAAGGGATATATTCCTGTTCTTCCCACATTTATGAAAGGGATGTATTCCTGTTCTTCCCACATTTATAAAAGGGGTATATTCCTGTTCTTCCCACATTTATGAAAGGGGTATATTCCTGTTCTTCTCACATTTATAAAAGGGATGTATTCCTGTTCTTCATGCATTTATGAAAGGGATGTATTCCTGTTCTTCCCACATTTATAAAAGGGATATATTCCTGTTCTTCCCACATTTATAAAAGGGATGTATTCCTGCTCTTCCCACATTTATAAAAGGGATATATTCCTGTTCTTCCCAATGCTGAAGGGTTTCCATTCATCTGGCTGCAGCATGTTACAGAACTGCATTACAGCAAGATAATCTCTGGAAAGCCTGGGCTGTTATTCATATATTGAAACATAAGTAAGATATTATTGGTTTGGAAGCTGTCAAGACACTTCTCTGTGTGCTGCAACAGAAGTCAGAACCAGACATTATCCAGCCCCTACCCAAGGCTTCCATTGGACACTGGAAAAATCAAAGAGCAGAAATCCTTTGGGGTGTTGACATTATTTTCTAAACTAAATCATCACCAGTGTAGTTCCCGTTCACATAAAACTAATTTTATTTGAGATATAAAGCTTCTAATATAAACAAACTTTCTGAAAGAAAAACAGGTCAATCATTGTAGCTGCCATGGCAAATAATAATGCAGATTTTTCATTTGCTAATACCCCTAGAGGGCCTGGGCCTTCTCCCCTGAAAAAGTGAAGTGGTACAGATGGATTTTTAAATTTTTTTTTCAATAACCCCAGTCAGTAAAAAATGGAAAATAAGAAGAAAGCATTGAAAAGTGCGTTGTTATTGGTGTGCCTGTGTTGTATTAGCCCAGACATGTCTGTGCTTGGAAACAAATTGATTGCATCTCTTGGTAAATCAGCCCCTCTGTGGAGAATGCACCAATCGCTCCCCAGATTAAAGAAGAAGCATCTGCTTATAAACACAAACCAAGTGAGGAGCTGGCACTGCTGCAGCACTTCATGGCTTGTGTTTCTCTGCTGTTCATCATGTGCATGTAAGGACTGAGCTGCAGCACATCTCTAACACCACATCAGGGCTTCAGGTAAACCTCTAACTGCTCCATGTGTACCAAAAAATGCATTTAAAGAGAATTTTTAAAAAATAAAATGCATGCAAAGTATGTGATGGAGCACTTATCACAGACTCTTGAATGATTCAGGTACAGGATGCATTTATTCTGAATTTACATGACTGTAAGGAAGAACAGGTTTGGTCAAAATATCCTCCTGTGGCTTTAAAGATGCAATTAAGCAAAGCACATTCCCAAAATGAAAGGGATGTTAATAGAAAACATCGAAGCAGTTGTTGGCTGACACAAGAATCCACTGAAAGCCAAACAACCCCCCAGGACCTTGAATTGCCAATAGAAATGATCCATCAGAGCAGCTCAAAGGCAGAGTCCCGAGTGTGCTCTGTTCCTCCCAAGGAATGTGAGTGGAAAAGCAGCTGCACTGTGGGATGGTGCCTTCAAACCTCCCAGCATTTCTGAATAAACCTTTGACCAAACACACAGCAAATCCCAAAGTTCAGTGCACGCCGTTTCCCCGCCAAAGCTCAAACAACTCGGTCCCACAGAGGGCAGGTTTGTCATTGAAACACAAAAAAATAACAAAAATAGTAAAAAATCCACCCTGGCAAGCAGGCACTAACAGTGAATTTCCAAATATTTAGTGCTTGTGCTCTCCAGAGGTGACCCTCGTGCATCCACAGACATCTCAGTATACCCAGCAAGGAGATGGAAGCCCCAGAAATGTGCTGGATTAAAACTGGCCCAGGGCAGAAGGTGTTGGTGCGAGCCAGAAAAGGGCTGCCAGACTCTCCCCTGCCAGGTGCACCCCATTCCCAGCACATTTTCACCTGGGCTGATGTCCAAAGTAAACCATCGAGGTCCCAAATCCCAAACATCAAAGATGAATGAGCACAAAGTATCTCAAATGTTTCCGAGTTTGGCTCCAACTGGGAAATTCTGCAGGACTCAAGAAAGGATCAAGCTCTGTGCAACAGGAAAGAGACACTTGAAGCTGCCTCCCCTTTCACTTCATCTGAACAAATGTTTGATAGATTCAGGAAAAACGGAACAATCCTGAAGATGATAAAATCCTCTCTCCACATACACAAAAATCACTCATTTCAGAACTCTGTGCAGTGATGAGAAAAGTAATAAACGCTAAAAGTGCCATGTAAGAGACAGAAACATGAGTTGCTTTCCAGTCAAAATTTAAACACAGCATTAAACATTTCCTTTTTTATATTTATATTCCTCCAAAATGTGAAAAGTTCTTGCCCAGAGAACTATTGCTCTCCTTGAACTGCACATGGAATTATTAAATGTAGGTTCCAAGAACAAATACTGTCTCAAGTTGCAACAGCTTTCACCCAGTACGGCAAATGTTTTCCTGACACAAAAACGGAGTTAAAATTTGGAAATTATTTCAAGTTCCACATTCAGTCTGTGAAATATTCCTCACAGAAACAGGGTCTTTTCATTAGGATTTAACTGAATTCTGTGTTATTTATTAGCAGGCAAATGAGATGACTTTTGTTTTCCTAGGATACATTTTTGGAGGAAAAACTCAGATGCTACAGTCAAGGTTGATAGAGAGCATGAGAACATATATGGAACAAAAAGTGCAACCATTTGCATTTGGCTGCTCATTTGAACCCCATGAATATTTCTGGATAATATTTTGTTTGGAGAAATCCAATCCCCCCCTGAGCAGCTCTTTTCCTGTCTGCAAAGCCCTGGCTTTGTCCTTCCCTGGGCCAGCCATGGCAGCGCAGACCCCTCGTGCTCCCACAGCCAGGGCTGGAAGTGACACTCGTCTTTCATCCCTGGAAGCTGAGCCAGCCCCACATCACACACAGATCAAAACCACCCCTTCTCCCCTGGCATTTGGGGCA
Source organism: Eopsaltria australis (assembly GCA_034509425.1). Lineage (NCBI taxonomy): Eukaryota > Metazoa > Chordata > Aves > Passeriformes > Petroicidae > Eopsaltria > Eopsaltria australis. The sequence continues at coordinate 81,734 of JAVTVJ010002566.1, forward strand.
GGAAGTGAAGGGAACACCAGATCCTGCTTCAAGACAAAATCCCAAGTATTCAAGTTTCACACGTTGTGCAGCGGGAATTTCCCAGCTCTGGGAAAGGGGCACCAACACAACCTCAGCACAAAAACCCCACAGGACAAAAACCCCACAGGACAAAAACCCCACAGGACAAAAACCATCTCGGTGGCACCAGTGTCCATTTGGACAGCAAAGTAGTTGGGAAACAATTGGGAGTTGTAGCAGTGTAATGGAGCAAAACAAAATACTTCTCCCATTTCTTTAAGCGCCACGTGTACTCAGAGTCCAACAAAGTTCACGAGGGGAACTGCACTTCCCTGTTTTTCAGGATAAAATATTCCAGGGCACTCTGCACTGGTTCACTGTGTAACTGGAAACTAAGCAGCAAAAGCATTTTCTAGGAGGAGAAAAAACGTGGATTTGATTCTAAAAATAAGGAAAATATATCAAAGTAAATTTTCAGTGTACTTCCTTTGCGTACTGGTAACAAGTACCGTCATTAGCAGGACTGAGTTCATTCTTTGGGGTTCTTTTAGGGCAATAATATCCCACACCAGGGGTGGGCACATCGTGACTTTCACATGGACAGCCTGTCTTCCTTCACACAGGAAATATTTCAGCTGGCTGAAAGCAACTGCTCACTAAAGTTACTAAAAGATTCATTACATGCACCCTCTAAAGGATTCTGGCAGAAAATCTGTCAGGCTCTGCTGCTCAGATTGACTGTCTTAATCAGCACTGCTGAATGACTGAGCCAAAACCAGGATCTTGAGGACCTTGTAGGATCTTTAAGAGAGCAAAGCAAGTGGAGATCAAAAACTATTTCCCTGCTGCACCTCAGTCATCTTCAGTGTAATCCCCAACATCTCTGGTGTCAGTAATTCCCAGTGAGAGCAGAGCAACAAACAGCAGGATAATATCAAGCCTTGATACCTGATGAAATGAAAGCTAAATTAGCACAATAATCCTTCAAGAACATAAGTGCCTTCTCAAGGAGCCTGACACCAGCTTATCCAGAAAAAAGCCTATAAAATTGACTTCAGTGGGATAATGCAACAAAAGCTGAAGGAAGTTGAGCCTCCTATCACCACACGTCCATCCCTCGCAACATTTCAAATGATTTTACAGTTCTTCTGACAGATCTGTACATAGACACCTCTCAGCAAATTACAGGGAATATATACACACCTAATCCCTCCTCGCACTGCCGAGACAGAATTCTTGCCCTCAGGCCTTGTCAGTTATTACAATTAGTCCAGGTGAAGTTACCCTTGATAATCTCAGGAGATAATAACTGGCAGCAGGAATAGGATAAGAGAACATCCGACAATTACAGGGTTTGGGTAGGGGATTTCTGTAGAGCTGACAACAAAATAAACAACACCTGATGTACAAACCTGTGCAGGAGCCTGAACTCTGATTCTCCCAAAGCAAAGGCTGTGCCAGCACTGCTGTCCCTGCTGTGACCCTGCTGGATGGGCTGTGATGCCTGAGGCCAGAGCTTCACTTATTTACTGGCAGAGAATAAACCCAGTTAAGGCTTTGGTGCTGCAATCTGTCAAAACTTTCTGGAAAAGGGGATTGCTCTTAGAGCTAACCATGGATTTTTAAAGTTGGATGTACCAGAGGTACTCCACAATAAATATAATAGAGACCAAAAATTTCACCCAGTGTTTGAGAGCTCCAAGCCCAGAGTCTTCAGGATGGCTTTGGATGAGAGAACTGAACAGAACTGAGTCTTCTCTCTTGGATGAGAGAACTGAACACACCCCATAAATGACAACACAGCAACCTTAAATGTTCAGATTCCCAAAAATCCGTGTAAAGGTGTCCTGTTTACAGGAATCACTCCCACCACAACATGTTACCCAACGAAAGGCCTCATGGCAAGGAAAAGCTGTCAGTTTGCACGTGGTCTCTCCTTCTTTATTGAACAAATTCCCTGAAAATTCACTTTACCTGCTATCAACACTGAGACCACATTTTTCTCTTTCCCCCAGTACCAACTTTCAACTTTTGAAATTTTCAAGACAGATCAAAGGACTTCCCCAGAACCATTGGGACCTACAGAAATGTTGAAAGCAGAGCCACAAGTGTGATCAGTGCCAAATGTGGCTCCCCAGTGAAACCAGTTCAGGAAGGAAGGAATGGCCCAGTTCACCCAATGCCCAGCCTAATCTGTCTCACCCTGAACAGTTCAACCAATAAAATATTGATATTGACGTTCCCTGGAGGTTTTCAGCCTGAAATGAGGGGGGTTGGTCACACAGCTCCTCACATCAGGACTGTATTTGCTGCTGGAAAAAGCAGGAGACCGCAGATTTTAAGTGAAAATTGTCTAAGTTCTGCACATAAAATACTCTCAAGTTTGTGAATGTTTTCTGTTGCTCAGGGTTCACAACACAGAGTCAGAAATACTCATTAGGATTTCAAGAAAGATCAATCACAAACAGAGAATGCAAGGACACAAATCACATCCTACAAACAGGCTCTCGAAAGGAAAAGGGCAAATCAGAGATCATCTCTCCCTGTGTGACACAAGAAAAGCAGGACAGTATTTTCTTTTAATCCCTGATGAAATACAATTTTGCTAATCACTAAGATTCCTCTATCGTTAGAGGACGCCTTTACAGCTTTTCCCCTTGCCTGGGCCTCTTTTTGGGGAATTTATGTAGCAGAGGGGACTGAAAGGAGCAAAAGCCCTTTAAGGGTTTTTACCAGGGTGTCCCAAGGCTTTCCTAAAGCTCTTTGCTGCACTAAGAATGCAGTTCACACACAGGTAAAATGCTACTGTTCTTAATATACTGAAGAACACTCACTTTTTTTTTCAACACAGAGCAACAAATCCTGCACAGAAAAGATAATAACAAGATCCAGCTTATGGGAATGGCCCAAAACTTGGGGAAAAAAGGGGTCTGGAGCTCCAGTGGTGCTCCACTGCTGCATCCACTAGAATGCATTCTGTTATCCCACACCAGGTTTCAATTATTCATCTCTTAATCAACTTCAGATTGACTTATTTAAAAGGATGCAATTTGAACAATAAATCCCATGGACAGTGTTAATTAAAAGCTAAATCTTGCCCTGAGCTGGACGCCCAAGGTCTATGAGAATGTTCACAGCCCATTTATTTACTGCAGCATTGTGTCAGTTATTGAATTACAGTAAATTAAAAACACAGTGACAGAGCAATAGCTGAAATAAGTGAGGCTTGTTGCATCTCACTTACAAAGGTTGCCAGACTTGGGCTCTGTCAGGCTGCCAAGAAAAGTGAATGTAAAAGTCAGGGGCCCTTGGTTCAGAAACATCCTCTGGTGAACATGAAGTGTTTCAGGCTCAGAGATGCCAGCAGGCAGAAGCAAAGGTCCAGCACGAGCTCTTCCTCGGCCTCCTGAAAGCATTTAATGATATAAATCCATCTTCCTGACAATCAGCTGGGAATGGAATGACCTCTTGTCACTGTAGGTGAAACACACTGAAAGCAGAGCTCAACGTGTTGCTCACTCCACTCAGCACGTTCTGGAGAAAAAGAGATGTCTCCATCGTGCTCCAGATTTTCATTAAATTCACAGAGAGATAATGTGTCTTAAAGAGAAAAATCCAAACATATGGAATGAATAATTAACATATACAAAAAAGAATTTCAAATGAAAACGCGCAGAATGCTTGTTACTTATACAGCACATCAAGGGCTTCAGAGTAAACAAAACAATTATAAAGACACTTCCTTTCATTTGAAGCCAAGTTAATTTTGGAGAGGAGATGTTCACCAGTGATAACTGACCCCTTACAGGAAAAACTGGGAGAGGCAAGAGCAGTTGTAAATACAGAGCAGGCTGCACAGGGCTCAGGTACACAATAAGTCTAGAAAGGTGACACAGGTGGGATATTCCCTGTATGAGGATGATCCCTCTCCATGAGGATTTCAGAGGTTTTGCAAAGAGGACCTCACTTGAGGAAAACCAGATCTAATCTTAGTTCTAACACTGATTTTATTTTTATCATCTGACCAAGCTTCTGTCTTCTCCTAGAGACCCCTGTGTGTTCACAATCACTCTTATCTTTGAGCACTGAAATGACTGAATGACTGAAGCTGAATTCAGAGAGAGAACAAATCCCCTGTACACATTAAATGTTCCACACGAGTGGATGTCAACATGGTAAGAGCTAAAGACCCCCAAGAATTTTGAAATGGAGGCCGCCCAGATCCCAATCCCTCCTTGTCCAGCACAAGTTCTTGCTCTGCAGGAGCAGCCATAGCGTTCTCAGGCAGTTCATCACATTTACACCCTCCATCCTTTAAAGCTCAGCTTAGCATCTTCAGGGGGGATTGGGCCACCAGAGCAGCTTTGCAGAGGGATGTTCACACCGCGACTGTGGAAATGCGCATCCTTCCAGAGCCAGGCTCAAGTTCCCAGGGTAGGAAAAGCGTCCCCTGCTCCATTCCCAGTCTCTGGAGGGAATGCGCAAGGAGGTTACAAAGAGTTTTTCCCTGGCTTATCTCTGATCTCTCCATTTCCCATGGCCTGCTGCTGTGCTCGGGCTCACAGCTCCACCACTGCAGCTCCTTCCTGGCTGTGCGTGCAGCAGATGTTCAGGGCTGTGCTGCAGACAGACAGAGCATCTGGGAATGGGACAGGGGGACAGCCCTGGGAGGCAAGGAGCAGAAGGTCACAGGAAGCCCTCGTGCCATATCAGTTTCAGCACATGACCTGAGCAGTTTGGAAAAAAGCTTTTAATAAAATGCAGGCTTCCCCTGGAGCCTGCACGAACTTTTCTCAAGAACTCGCCCAGTTATGAAACTTTCCCAGTGCATATTGGGATGGCAAAGTCCTAATTTAAAGCTAGTCCCAAATACCTGTGAGTGAGTGAAAGCACATCTCTGCACAGCCCAGAGCATCAGCAGGGTTTATAGAGACCATGGAACATCTGCACAGAGTTCCCAGCACTTCTGCTCCAGCTCTTGGGGAGAGTGGCCTGCCTGGACACACAGGGACTTGCCTTATTTATCATTGTTTTTAGCTTTCCCTGACGCAAAACCAGACAGGTTTTCTTTGCCTCCAACATTCCCAAGGCGCAATAAATATGCCCAGAATTCCTGTCTCCAGTGTGACATCATAGAATCAGAGGATCCTGAGTTGGAAGGGACCCAAAAGGATCATCCAGTCCAACTGCTGGCCCTGCACAGACATCCCAGTGTCCCTGGGAGCGTTGTCCAAACATCCTCTGGCAGCCTCAGGGCTGTGCCCATTCCCTGAGGAGCCTGGTCTGTGCCTAAATACCCTCTGGGGGAAGAACCTTTCCCTGATATCCAGCCTAAACCTCCCCTGGCTCAGACTCAGCCTTTCCCCCAAGTCACTGGTTACAAGAGCAAAGAGACCAGAAAACTTCAGCAGGGCCCAGGTGGGTTAAGCCAGGCCTGGACCAGCACCCCCACATTTGCACATTCCAGCCCACAGGGACACAGCACCAGCCCCCAGTGACACAGGACATGTCCTTCAAGACCATTTTTTGCTGTCCTTTACCCTCTCTGATCAACCAGACTCCCCACAGCCCCCCAAAGGGGTTTGTTAGAACAGGATACAAGGCACAGAAACTCCATGGAACTCAACAAAGCAGCCTTGACCTGAGCTTTCTCCTGCTCCTGCCTTGGGCATGAACTCCTCGTAATGACTTGTGGAGAAACACCAGAGAGAGCCCAGCTCTGCACACACAGCCCTGGCCCCACATTTATCCCTGTCCATTTATCCCTCAGTCCCTCCTCCATGGCAGTGCTGTGCCTTTCTGCTCCTGTTGGCGACCACTCCACACTGTTTTTTCAGGAATCCTACCCAACAATCATCCTCCAAATCCATGTCCATCCCACCCACACGAACCATGGGATTCTTTCCACAGCCACCAGGCACTTCCTTTCATCCACTGCCCTGCAGATTTACTTGGAAACAGTGGCACTCCAGCGTCTCCACTTCAGGAGGAGATCCTGGAAAGCAATCTGCCTCACACCGGGATGCTGGCATGGAAGCAGCCTGAGGAGCCTGCGTTATTGCTTTCCTCACTCAAGGGTTCCTTTCTCAAGCTACTTCTTTTCCCCAAGCTGCCTGATTTTGGCAGAGCACCGTTTTCAATATCACATTGCATTCGAGTCCAAATATAGGCAAGTCCTTTTATTTTACATTATATTCCCTGGGGGACTTCAAAGAACTTTACTATTAAATAATAGTAATATTTAGAGCTTTATTATTACATCACACACTAGTGATATCTATTTAAGCTGAAATGATTCAGTTTTTCCACCTTGGCAAACTGCACAGCCCTCCCTGTCCGTCCTGTGGTTTCAGCCCAATTAAATGACATTAAACATGTCCAAGCCTCTCACATGCCACACTCCTGGCAAGGACAGCAATGACGCTGCTTGTAAACAGACACAAAAGAAATTGTAACTTCCTCTGCAACTTTGTAACCTCTGTTTCCAAATGAAACTTTACACCAAATGTAGAACTTCAGGAATTTTAAAGCACTCCATCATAAAGGATGCGAAACTGCAATCACCACCCCCACAGAAGCATCCTTCAGCTAACACCGGTATTTTGTTGTTATTTCCAAAGAATCTTGGACAACTGCTCTCATTTATTCATTTCACTGTTGTCCCATTTATAAATGCACAGATTCATTGACTTTCAATATCTCCTTGATCACAATGAAAAAGAAACCAGGATGGCAAAAGCCCTACCAAGTCACTTTGTTAGTTATTACTGGGGCTGCCCCAGCCCCAAACGACCCAGAATTTCTTTGTGCTCAGCTTTAAGGAGCTGATTTCAAGACACAGCATGGAGTTTGCTAATTTTTCAAAGCAGAAACCTGGATCAAAGACAGCACCTTAACAGTAAAATAACTGGACTTGGTACTCATTTAAATGTTTGGATATGGAGGAGACTGTCAAAATGCAGGCTGAGTTATCACTGTGAGACTCTCCAGCTGTGCCAGGGATCTTTCCCCTGGGAAGCAGCAGCGCCCATCACCTGGGTACCCACGGCAAGGTGAGAATATCCCATCGAGACACCAAAAAAACCAGAGCACTTTGCAGCAGCAGATTCCTAAAAACTGTCTGAGACACAACATTTCACACAACAACCGTGTCAACATCGAATTTGCAACTGAGGATGACTGAGGGGTCTTTTTGTTCCAGGGCTTGGGGAAGGGAAGGTTTACACTTTTTCTTTTGTCTGAGTTAACTTTCTACACGTTTCTGGCTTGCGAGACAATCGCTGCGTGTAAAGCAGCTGCGTTTAGTTAGAGATTTTTTTTTTAAAAGAGTTTTCAACTCTGAGGTGCTCTCTGGAGTCCCTGCAGTCTGCTGGATTTCTACATCTGTTTCCAAAGAGCAGGACACAGTGTCACACCTCAGGGAAACTCTTTTTTTACCCCTCTCTTTGCCTACTTAAATCCCTACACAACCTTTAAAATGCTCCCCTGCCCAGCTCTCATTTGCAACGCTTTAAATCCCCGCGAGGACATAATTAACACAGCAGTTTCAGTAGAAGTTAATTATAGAAACAAAGGAACGATGTCCTGAAGATAATTTGCTGCTACTTCAAGCCACTTTTGTCAAGAAATACAGGGCTGCAACCTCAAACAGTGACATCTACCCTCATCCTCTTAGAGGCTTAAGGCAACAAAAGCATTTTGTTTGTTTTTAAACTCATTCCTGGATAGTGGCTGAAGCAGCAGCCCGTGACCCAGGGATGAAACAATTAACCACAAGGACTAATCAAGAGCTGTGGGACTTTATCTCTCAACTCTCAAGGAAATCAGCAGCAACTCTACAATCGAAAACACAATCTAGAGATCTGTGGGTTTACTCCATGCCTTTAAAATGGTTTTCTATTATTCACACTTCTCTCATTGTGACTCCTCGCAAAGTCACACGATCTGGAAGAACAATAATCCAGCCGAACTGGGAATATCCAGAGCCACATATTGCAAAAAACATCCAAGCTGGAGAGCTGCTGTTCCTTAAATTGACGTTAACTTTGTGCTTTTATTTGGAACACTTGGGCCAGCCCGTGAGCACCCTTGGGAAGAGCACAAGTTAAAGGCAGTGAATGGACAAAGCTTTTGGGGTTGTTTTGCTCCCTACAAGGAAAGGTCATGGACAAAAAGGCAGCAGCAGGAGACAGTAGTCCACATTCTCTTTCTGAAAATGTCAGGGTTAAAGGGTAGGGGCTGAAGATTCTGTCTGGGCTGGGTTTCTGATGGAGCAAAATCTATTTACCCAACCATGGCAGTCACCTTAGAGAAATCTGTAAAACTTTCTAGAACCAGTGTTTTCTTTGTTCGATTTTTAAATTAGTGTTGGATGTTTGGGTTTTCCCTTATTCTTCCACAAAACCTAGTTTGGGGGGAAACATAGTATGTGGTTGAACATCTGATAGATGTCTATCTATAAAAAACAAATAAATCATTCGATCTGCCCAGGAATCCACTGTAAGCATTTGCCAAAGGTATTATTTTAAATGCAGGAGATCCTTCACTGTGGAAAGGAACTGAACATAATCACAGATCGCAGTCCAGCCTGGAAGGGAGCTGCAAGGATCACCTTTTGTGGGAAAGGGCTAAGATTATCCAGTCTCATCTTGGAAACACCCACCAATGGCGATTCCAACACATCCCTAGGGTGGTAATTCCAGTGAATTATTGCTATCACTACTAAAAAATGCTTTCTTCTGTTGAGCTGAAACCCCTCTTGGTGTAACTTGTACTGCATGACCTGTACTGTAATGGCCACATAAATTTATAATGACTAATAATGACTATATTAATATATTCACATAAAGGTGAATTCATGCTCTGATAGATACTTCCCAGCAGAATTCACAGGAAATAAGCCATGGGCAGTTTCAGACCCAATGTGATCAGTTGCTTTATGTCAGTGGGGTTCTGGTTTTCCCTTCCAGGCTCTTTGAAACATGGAAAAAATTCATATGGCCCTAAAACTTTGAAATTATCCAAAAAAACAGGGGGGAAATGGCCTTTTCCCCCTTTTAAAAACACAGCTATTTGTTCAGCGCACACAGCATTCCCTGGAGACGCTAGAAAACAACTTTTGAACATTTTCCCATTGAGATGACATGAAGAATTCCGACCCCAAGCTAGAACTCATCCAGCCATTGAATGAGCACCACGAGTCTCCTGGGACATGGGGGAGTGATTCCAACACATCCACTCCCTCTCACGCAGTCCCGGGAACAGCATCCTTAGGGACAGGCTGGAACACCGGCAGAAACCCAGGCACAGGGATGTGACAACAGAGTTATATCTGTTAGCTACAAGCACTTTTTAAAAAGCAGTTATCCCTCAGTATTTACAATTTGGGCTCAGTTTTGGCTTTTTTCATCAGCCTCCTCTCTTCAGCACTTACTTTTTTTCCTTCTTTAAATATTAAATACAGGCATATGATCAACCAGCGCTTCTCAGGGGTGGCTTGTGATTGAAGTACCCACCACAAAACTCTTTGGAGGAGCCGGAGCTCACGTACATCCAACTCTCAGTGAAATTCTCATGCAGGCGTCCAAAAACACTGCTCACTTCTTACTGACTTGGCCTGAAGGAATCAGTCCTTGCCCAATTCCAGCTATCCCTACTCCAAGGTCCCTTTATGCCCGGGATACGCTGTTTTACACGTAAATCACTCGCAAAAAGGCTGGAATCAGACCCCTGATCAAGCAGAAGGATCGCGGGATAAATATCGCTCGCTAAAAGCAAAACGGAGACGCTTCCTTTTTGTTGAAAATAAATAAATAGATAAACAAATAAACACTTTTAAGGGATACAAGGGGGGTGAGACGGCGAAAGATGCCCTCAGAGCCGGCTCCAAGGGACAAGTCCCCAGTGCGATAACACACCTCGGGCACCATCAATCACGGACCGCAAAGCGGGACCGCCTGCGAATGGTTACGCTGGGAATGGTTACTGGCCCCAACACTTGGAAACAGTTTTTTTACTGAGCAATTAAACACAGACCGCGCATAAAACCCCGAGTTGGTTAACGGGAGGCGGCGCGGGGCAGCGCTGGAGCCGCGGGGCTCCCCCGGTGCCGGCCCCGCTCCCCTCATCGCAGCCGGGATCGCTCCCCTCATCGAGCCTGGGATCGCTCCCCTCATCGCAGCCGGGACCGTGTCCCCCTTACCTTGCGTGGCGTCCCCGGGCTCGGCACGGCTCCCCGCTCGCAGCAGCAGCAGCAGCGGGAGCAGCAGCGGGAGGCTCCCGTCCGCGCCGCCCGGCTGCTGCATTCCTGAGCCGGCGCTGCTCCCGCATGCACCGCGGGGCCGCCGCTGCTCCGTCCCGCGCTGTGCCGGCGGGCGGGCGGGGAAGGCGGGGAGGGAGCGGGGCCGGGGCCGGGGCCGCCGCCGCCCTCAGCGCTCGGCCCTGCCCGCTGTCACCGCCCGGCCCCGCCGCGCTCTGCCCGGCCCCGCAGCGCCCCCGCGCGGCGCCCCCGCACCGCCACCGCCGCCGCCAGCGCCGCCATTTTGTCCCCGCGCGGAACGGCCGCCCGCCCTCAGAGCCGCCCCGGGCGGGCCTGGCGGGGCCGTGAGGGCGGCGGGGCCGTGAGGGCGGCGGGGCGGGCACGGCCCGTTCCCTTCCCGAGGGATGTCCCTGCGGGATTGTCGCGCTTGCCGGGGAAGCGCTTTCCACAGAACCGCCTGCGGGATTTTCGGGTCCAGCCTGTGAGCGGACGCAGAATCACAGAACCGAGTTGGAAGGGAGCGCAGCGGGTGAGCTGGTCCAGCCTCCCTTCTCCAACATCCCAGAGCATATGGCATGGGACTGTGTCCAGAGGGTTCTGGAATGTCTCCAGTGAGGGAGACTCCACACTCTTCTCTGGGCAGTCTGGTCCAGTGCACGGTCATCCACACTGGAAAGGTTTCCATCCCTTCCCCTCGCAAGGCTCTGCCCTGCATCCAGGAGCCGCAGTCTGTGGCATTACTGCACTTGGAGAGGAGCACTTTCCACAGAATCATAGAATTGTTGATGTTGGGAAAGACCTCCAAGACCATCACTCCAATCCGTGATCGATCCCTGCCTTATCAACCAGCCCAGACCCCAGACATGCTTTTCCCTCTCTCTGGTGATTGGAAATGGAGGTTTTGGCCAGGAGGGTTGCAGTTCCCTCCTGCCGACAGTGGATAACATTTTTGCCGGAGTTGGTGGATAACATTTTTGCCAGAGTTGGAGGGCACTGCCAAAACTGGTTGAAGCTCCTAGGAGTGATAACTACTCTCCATTCAGGAGAATGATCACATTCCTGGAATGCTTAGATGAGGTTTAGGATTTCAAAAGTCAGCAACTGTTTAATAAAAAGCTCATAAGCAGAGTGGAAACAAGGACAAGATTAAAGGAATTTCCTCCTCACTTCCTGCTAGATCAGATCCCTTAGGCTTTTCTTCTGCCATATGAATCTTGTATTTCTTGTCAGACACTAATAGAGTTTCAAGAGGAGGAAGAAACCCAGATAAACATCTGGCAGCGTGTTAGGGAAGGAGCTTGAGGTCTGGAACCACCTTCTCCTCACACATACAAACATGCACATGTTCCTCCTCTCACCAGCCAGGACAAGGACCAGAGATTATCCACTTCCTCGGGAAAACTATAAACTGATAGTTTATAAGGACCAATAAACAAACAGGGATGAAACGAGGCGAGCCAAGCTTGGTGTGTTTTGGGATCTGGTTCTTGAAGCACCACCCCTAATGCAGGTGAACATGGCAGGCCCAGCTCCAGCTGAGATCATCAGGCGAGTTCAGGGTGGTGAGGCAGGGCTGAGATCAGGCTGAGAATCAACAACAGCTCAGGAAACCATTCCTCAGGAGCCATTCCAGGCACTGGGACAGGCGCAGGGCTGGCAGCAGCTCCGTAGGGATGGGACAGGACTGAGGTGAAGCAGGGAATGCCAGCAGCTCCATAGGGATGAGACAGGTCTGAGGTGAAGCAGGGAATGCCAGCAGCTCCGTAGGGATGGGACAGGACTGAGGTGAAGCAGGGAATGCCAGCAGTTCCGTAGGGATGGGACAGGTCTGAGGTGAAGCAGGGAATGCTGGCAGCTCCATAGGGATGAGACAGGTCTGAGGTGAAGCAGGGAATGCCAGCAGCTCCGTAGGGATGGGACAGGTCTGAGGTCAAGCAGGGAACTCAATCCGTGCAGCAGGAGGGTCCATGTCCAGCCACAGGGATGCTGCAGGCTCTGAGGGGCCAGGACTGAGTTTAAAGAGAGCCCCAGGCAAGGTGGGGACTCATTAAGAGCGATGAGCGCCCTCAGGGGCCTGACGCTTCTGCTGGAGACAGGGAATACCGGGAATTCCGGAGCTGTGCCAGCGGGAAGGTCGGCCCGTGCAGCTGGGATTGCTGCAGCACCAGCCCGGGCTTGCCTGCCCTGACCCTTGCAGTGACATTTCAGGTTATTTCTGACTGATCTAACAGCGAGCTGCCCGCAAGAAAACACCTCTGGTGGTTCCTTGTGTTCACCCAGGTGAACTTCTCTTCTGGGGGAGGATGGGGTGATGCTCCCCAGCATGAGCAGCTGGGTCTGGCTCCCCACAGCTGCCCGAGTGTTGGACCCAGCAAAGGTGAGAGGAACCCTTCTCCAGGGTCTGAACCACAGCTTTTGGCAGCAGCTGCTGCTACACCTCTTCAGCTGCAACACAGAAAGTTCATCTCCTTCATCTCTCTGAAGAAAGATGTCCATGAGATCCAGATTCCTCTGAGCTGGGCACAGGGATAACCCGCTAAAGACACAAAAAAAATCCTGTGGCAGATGCAGAAACTAAACACAGATTCTCCGAGTTCTCATTTAGCTTCGAAGCTTTAGCTCCATGCAGCGTGAGAGGATAAATCATTTATAATTAAAAAACAAACCGCTTATTTTTAGCTGCAAATCTACCAAAGTGCATGCAATTAGCAGATATAAATCACTTCCTGGCTCGCAGACTGCTCAGCACAGCACATAAATGAAAGTTAAAACATACGTTTGGGGAATACGTGGTACATCTGCTCTCAATCTGCAGCATTTGGAAATCAATACAAATATTCTCCCTGCTTTAACATGCTGCAGTCTGTCATCCCACAGTGGAAGGGCTAAAAATAAATTAAAACAAAGGAACTGGAGTGGACACGGCCCTAAAGACCCAAAAATGGATAGCACGGGGTATCCACAGTGATCTGATGGCAAAAAGAATTTGAGTTAGGGATAAGCACTGGCTTGGGAGGACAAATTGGAGCTTCTCCTCCGTGGTCTCAGGATGCTTGGGAGATGAAGTGCACACATAAAGCTTCAGAAGGTGACTCTGGGGAGAAGAATCAACCATTTGATACATGTCCACATATTTTAAAACAACGACAGGCTTGTAGTCAATGTCTTTGTGGAATTAGTTCCCGCAGGGAAAATGTATTATCCACAAAACTTTCTTACTCTTTTTTTTTTTTCTTTTTTTAAATGAAAAGATAGCAAAGAAGCTGTCTGGGAATGATTTGTAAGTACAATAAACCTCACAAGAGGATGATAAGCAAAGTATTGTAAGAGAATCGTGTCAGAAGTACAGCAAAATAAAAGAGAAACATTACGCATTTGTAGTTCCTGACAATGTGTGTTCTTAAGTATCATGTCACATTAGAAAAGAATCCTTGTTTTCCTTTCCAGCTTTCACTAATATTCCTATTAATCTAGACCAGATTTCTTGATTCCACCGTTTGAGGCCATATCAATCATGCTTTGCCCACTTGAAATTCAACTGGAATTACACCAGCGTGTTCAGGCTTCCAGAGTGGAAGCTGGGAGTGAGGTTAGGACTTCCCTGGATTCCTGGAACCTGTGCATCCATGGCAAGACCAGGTGTTAATCTCATTTCTGCGTGGATTTTTAAATTATGAAGTGGAAAACAACAAGTGCTGTTCCATTTAAAGGTGGAAGATTTAGACATGACTTACACTGAGTTCTTTAGGAAAGGAATTCTGCCTAACTCAGGTGAAAACATTGTCCACTCAATGCCAGCTTTATTTTCTAGTGGAGTTTCAGGAACAAGTACAGCACAAATAATGTTTTTTAAAGGGATGGGAGATATGGGAATAAATAGCTTTATCCCAAAGGCAGCAGGTCAGGCCTGTGGTGGATTTGTGCCAGTCTTTGCAACAGTTCTGCCTCCTCAGGGAATTTTTCCTTTGCTTTGAGAGGAAAGCAAAGGCTCAGCAGCCATGGGGAACGTGGCAGGGAGCACAGTGTGCTCTGGGGACAGGGGAGTGACACAGGGAGCACCCAGAGCTGCAGGTCAGCCCTGTTCAGATCATTCTGTCTGTGGTCTGGGAGCACTTGGAAAATTGGCAGAAAAGTACGGAAAAAATGAAAGGCAAAGCCTTGAAATAGACCACAATTCTTTCATGTGTGGATTACACTGGAATTTTATATATATATAAATAAATATGCATGTATTTATATCTCAGGAGGAAGCTGTTCTTTACATCCCTGGATTCCATACCTCCATAACACATCGTGTCACCCCTCTGGGAAAAAGGACACCGGCAACCACTTAATAACATATGCAAATATTGGCACGCTTATTACACCTTAGTTTTGTTGTTGTTAGGACTTTATGTTTTGAACTGGCACCCCAGCCTTTCATTACATTTGACATCCATTGTGCTGGGCATTTGGGAGTGTTCATTAAAGGAGCAGACGTGGTGCAGGCAGTGGGAGAAGTTTGTAACAGCAACAATCCCAAACACTCACCCAGGCTGGGCATTTGCACCTCAGGTGCTGAGCTTTGTAGTCATCCTTAGGAAGGAAAGAGTTACAATTATTTTATGTCTTTCTCATTAGCTCCAGAAGGGAGCCTGGAAAAGAAGGGCATGGATTTACAGCTCAGTTTGGGCATGACCAAGCTGTCCTTTTGCAAAGGTAATTTGAGGTGAAATCACTTCATAACTTACAAGTTCCTCACACAGAGTTTGCTTCTTCCAAAAGGAACTAATCTACAAAATCACAAAAAAATCGTATTCAGAGAGAAGGTTATTGAAGCAATAGTTTGGAAAACTGAAGCAATATTACACCCAACTGTCATAATCCATCACTTCCCACCACTTGCAAGGAGCCCCAGCCCTTCCTGCCAGGAAGGACCGTGGCATCTTCAGGAAGAACAAGGAGATTTCATCACCTTCCTAACCATTCTCATCTTTGTGGCCAGGCACATGAGGCAGTAAAACACTTCAGTCATTAGAGGAAGGAGATCATCACAATTTTTGCAGGAGAAAAAGAGATTCCAGGGCTGGTGGTTTGACAGGTTAATAAGAAGGCCCCTAGTCAGCCTTTACAATTTATTTACTTGCGAGTCTACACAGGGATTTGGCATCTTAAACAGGTTTTTATTCCAACAACATTTCAATTCACCTTTAAGACTTCCAATTAAGACAAACACTGGGGATCCAGGGGTGGAATTTGCATGGAAGTTGGCGGGGGGTTGGCAAAGCCCTGATAGCAGGGTTTAGCTCTCAGCTTTATGGACTTGTATTGTCCTATCTAACATCTCGTATTTTCCACTCGTTTTGCATGTTAAACTTTTATTGCCATCAGCATGAGTTTAGCACAGCACTAACCCAGAGATGTGAGCTAAGGTACCCCGTTCACTTAGAACAATTTGGCTGCACTAAATCTTCGTGGTGAATGTTTGCTTTAGCTCCCCTATAAACCCCGTCTGCTGGATTTATATATTTTGGCTCCTTTTATTTGGGCTCTGGTGGCTGAATTTGCAATGGGTTTAAGTGACTGCAATCCCACTCCCAGCAGCAGCAGAGCTGCAGCACAGTGGGGATTTCTCCTTGTGTAAATACAGGGCTTTGTCTGGCAGGATGCTGAGGGCACCGGCCTGGTGGGGTTCCACTGATGTCCTGGAGAGCTCAGCACCTCCAGGGAGAAATTCCAGCCCCTGCAGTGGCCAAACCCCCCCAGGAGTGTCTGTGGTCCCTCTCTGTGGCCCTTTGTCCCAGTCACAGCACACGATGCATCTGCTTATCTCCTTGGGAATCACAAACACTAAAATGTTGATTTTCCTGTGTTATGAAAGCTCACTTCTATCTGCAACAAAGAATTATGTCAGTTATGAGGATGATGAAGATGTTTTCTCCCTCTAAAGCTCTGTGAAAGTTTGCTTTCTCTCACATGGGTGTGGGGGTTTTAAATAAAGTAGTATTTCAATAATGGCTTCAGTGGGATTTTTTAATTCTTTTCTTCTATTTAGAGTTGATTTGTTTTTAAAATCCATTTCAATTCCAGTGAAAATGGCTGTGATCTGATAAAGGAGATGAAGTCACTGAACAGGCTTACTATTTTATTTCCATAAGGTTTGAAAGTTTTGTTCCCTGCAGTGTTTTGGAGCCCGGGAGTATTCATCTGTTTTGTAAAAGGAAAGTTCTACGGAACAACATTTGGTCACTGTTGTCTGAATTTCATTATTCTGTTCTC